>JAVSCE010010567.1:0-76632 GCA_032199065.1 Smutsia gigantea | reverse complement strand
TATTTTCATTTGGATATTTTACTGTAACTCTAAGTAAGCTCAATGTACCTAAAGCAACATTTCCTTTCCCATACCTTCCCAATTGGGTATACACATCATTATTTTTAGTTTCCAGGCTAGGATTATAGAATCATTCTTTGATTTTTTTTTCCACTCCATTGTGCCATATTTTCAGTTTGTCATTTTAAAATGTATTTGATTTACCTGTTCTTAATAACATTTCCTCTCATAGCTTCCTAGTCCAAGTCCTCATAGCTTCTTATCCGAATATGCACTGGAGATGCTGTGGTATAAAAAGCAGATTAGATTCTTCTTAGAGAGCTTAAATAATGCCTCCTATATAAAGTTCAGGCTTCCTCCATCAAATGGAAACCAAAGGAAGCAGCATTCCCACGTTCAGATGTCACTTTCCAGATCATTGTCTTACAGCACACATACCTTCACCTTCTACTTGTTTATGTATTTGTCTCCCTTACTACACCGAGTTAACCAGAGGTTGAGATGGTAAGTTTATTTTTGTATCCTACTGCATAGCATACCTTTCAGATACATCAGAAAGTTTTTGTTGGATGGGTGAATGAAAGAGCATTATAGATACTTTGTCATTCATTTGTGACAGTTGATGTAGGAGGCCTTTAAAAATCTTGAAAGGTCTTCCATAATTATTCTCAGTTTGCCTGTCCAAAGTTTCTTAGAGGAAATACTGTATTTTGAGAAGCTCACTAGTAGCTACCATATTAAAATGTTTATATATTTAAAATAGTTTCATATTACATAAAGATGATTTAACTCTTCCAGGTATTTTGTCCATAGTAAATTGCATATTAAAAAAAAGAAAAATACAAATTTCTATAAATCTCCCTTTTTCCTGTGTAAGTTGGCATCACTTATTTTATTAGAGAAAGAAATAATAATAAAAGCCACCAAAATGTTTTGCTTGTATTGCTATCGTTAGGAGACAGAGTGTCTTTCTCACAATTTACCTGTTCTTCTCTTGTTACTGTTTTTCCTTTTTTAACTCTTGTATATCCATTTATTTTCTCTAACTCTATTTTTAATCAACTTTTCCATTTATTTATTGATTGTACACACCCAACCTTGTTCTGGAATAGATTAAAGATGACTTTATGCTCTTTTTATTGGCCCAAATTACTTCAGTCTCCTGTTGTAAACCACTGTCCCCCCTTTAAAAACCTATGTAAGTGTGATTTTTTTCCTTAACTATATTCTTGATTGGCTCTTTACCCAGAAGTTAGAAATATGTTGGCCTGATGATATGGTAAGCCACCTGTAGAAACGACTAGTACCTCCATAATTCTTTGCATTTGTACTTAACCTTTCATTGCAAGCAAAGGAAGTTAATTTTTCTCCTGAATGTCTCATAGCAGTGTAAATTTTTAGAATGTAATACCAAGAATTTTAGATTTATCATAGAAAGTTTTTATAATTTTTTTAAGTCTTAATTTCTCACATAATTATTAAGTTAATGTTATTCATATTTTAGGGACTGGAATAAAATTTACTCTTATGCTTGATGTCAAAGTAGAGTTTACTTATGTTTGTGAGTCAGATATTAGTGTGCCTAATTTTTATTTTCAGTGTCTAGTTGTTGAGTAGCTTTCTACAGTAGGTGTTTATGTCTGTTGATCTTATTGATTTCTAATTGTTCGGAATGTGTACAGTATAACAGCCTTATATAGGTCAGCTTTCTTAAGCTCTACCATTGGCTTTTCCAAATCTGGTTTAGGAAATGGGTGAAAATAAATCAGAATTACTTTGAATGTTTTTTCAAAACACATACCACTCAGGATTCTGATAAGTTTACTTTCTCTGCCATCTTTCCATGGAAATCCATGGCTATAGTAAATCACTATTACTGAAGGAACTGGAGATAGTCCTCAGATATGTCAGTTTGTCTTAGAATCCAAAGAAGAACTAGCCCTACATAATACTTATTTATTTTTATGTAAAAAATTACCAAAATGATTTATGAAAAGTAGTATTTCATGGAGCAATAAATGACTACAGTTTTCAAATATGTATTGTGTCTAATAATAAAATGATTCATTCTTTTCCTAAAGTGTTAAATTAGACAAATATTTGTATCAGAGGTCATTGGTTACTAGGAAAACAATCCTAAAAATGGGTTTTTGTAAGAAAACATTCAAACCTTAAGTAGCAAGTACTAAAACTAACACAAAAGAGAAATTCTTAAATAGAAGTTATTTTCAGTCTTCATTCTTACTTCCTTTTGTCTTGGATAACCTTCACAAAATATATCTTTTTTATAACCAGTACCCTGAAAGTTGCCAGGTTTCACTTGCCTCCTTCCTGGTCTGCCTCCAGTATAGGTCCCTTCTTTGCCTCACTCTTTACTCTTGAATTAATCCTTTACCTACTTCACAGGCCGATTCTTTGATGAGAATGAATCCCCTGTTGATCCGCAGCATGGCTCTAAACTGGCGGATTATAATGGGGATGATGGTAACGTAGGTGAGTATGAGGCAGACAAGCAGGCTGAGCTGGCTTACAATGAGGAAGAAGATGGTGATGGTGGAGAGGAAGACGTCCAAGGTGAGCGTGGGCCTGGCCTCCATGCTGTGACCGTGAAACCCACCTCTTAAGTTTTTGGTTGAATTTGTGTAGAATTTTCCCTACTTATTAGTAGCAGTACAATCTTAATACAGAGGTTCTGTGCAGTTTTTCAATTTAATCTTGAACCATTTTATGATAGTGGTATTGGTAGAGCTATAAATACACTATTTTAATTATTTTCATTTTTAGTTATATGTATTATTGATATAGTTACAATTTGAAACTCAGAATCTTCAGAAATTTTAGAATTAAATTTTTAAAGAAGACTCTAAACTTTACCTAAGGTAAATACTCCCCCAAATAATTATTTTCCAGTCTCTCATCTGAAAGCATTTCATTATTCTAGGTACAAACATTGACCAAACAGCCTTTTTGTTATAAGGGAAGCCACAAAGGGAATGGTCTCCTTCACAATGAAGGTTATTTCACTACTGATTCAGCATAGGAAGGCTGTTTTTGAAATTTTTTCTAAGAGGCTTAAAATTTATATATAACAATCAGTTTGTGAAGATTTGTCTGTTTTATGTTTAATACACAGATTCAACATATTTTCCTTGTTAGCTGTGTCACTTCTGAGCTTTTAAGTTATTGAAAGTTCAGAATCTACCTGTGTGCATGCAGCCCTACCCATGTATGCATATTGGAGTATGTTGCTTTATTGCAAGCTTGTAGGCCTGTTTTCTGCCTGCTTATATTGTTTAGTAGTATTTGTAGGTTTTTTCTGTATTCTATAAAAGCTGATTATGAATTTAATGTGTGTTATGTATTAGATTTTATATGATGCATGAAATATTTTTCAGCATAACTTGTCTTGATTTCTTCCTTAACTCTTTTTAAAGTAATTAAATTTTATTTAGATTCATGACAAAAATTGTTTTTATATCAAAAGAAAATATAGTCCTAGAATATTATATAGTTAATAGAAGAAGGGAATCTAGAGACTCTTATTAATTTCCACCTAGGCATTATTTTGATAGTACATTCTAGTTTTGGAAGAATGGTTATTGGGAATAGAAAGAGATTAATAAATGCTAGGAGTTATGTAACGATGTATCAATGAGAACTCAAACACTTTTTGGTACTATTGAATAAATTATATTTACCATTTCTATAACTTCATCCATTTTTCATAAATTTTACTTTTTCTCATTGCTTTTGTGACTTGTTTGGATTATATTTATTTGCAATTATTTATAACATTGTTTTAAGGCATTTTCATGCATGTATATCACATCTCCAACTAGATTGTAAGCTCTTGGAGGGCAAGAATATTCATTTATTTTGGCTTCTATTTTGTTTGTATCCTTTTCTGCCTTCATGGAGATACCCACCCCCATAGTACTTAGCATAGATAGGGCCCTTGGAAAATGTTAACTGATAACTTTATGTTTTTCTAGTTGAACTTTTATTCTTATAATAACTGTGATTAGGGTAGTTAGTAACTCTTTAACTTCTGGTCTTACAAATTTACTTGGTTTACACTTTAATGATTCTCTAGTTTTGTTTCATAAGGGCTTCTACCATATCTCATTGGGTAATTTTGAAGTTTTTATTAGAGCAATTTATTTTAATCATTATTGAAAATCATTTCTTACATTTTTAGCTATCTTAAAGTTGATAACTTTTATCAGACATTTTCAGTTTAATATTTTTGTGGTTCCTATCCTTAGTAGGTCCATTTATCTTCAGTGCCTTCTCTCTCTCTTTCCTGTTCCCTTTTTCCTCACTTATTCCAGTTCTCATTGCCACTTTCCACTGTAGTGACCTGCCTTGCCTTTCACTAGAAAATAAGTCCACTGTTTCTAAGGACTATAAGGAAATGACCTAAGATGATATACTCCATGAAGTAGGAAAGGGATTGTTAAGTTTTGGGGTTTCTTTGTTTGCAAATAAACCTTACTTGAGCTGGAGATTACCATTTAACATTTCTTTAATCCCATTTTGGGATTCACTGATGATAGCAGAAGGGTGGGGCAGTTACCAACAGGACATCAGTTCCAGCAAATAAAGAGGGATAAGTGTGGGTAAACTGAGTAAAAAGGAATACTGGAGACCCAAATAATTTTAAACATCTTTTCAGGGATTCTTTAGGTATAGTATTAACTGTCCAAAAAGTGGGAAGGAGAATTATGGCTGTTCCTTAATTCATCAACATTTTGGATATCAAGTACTTACTACCAAGTTAGAATATTTGGAATTTAAAAGCATTTTTCATAGCTTCAATGTAGAAATAATGGTTGAGTTCCCAGGCCAGTTTGCACTTGTAGCCAAAGAAGGCAGTGAAATAGAGCAGAGAAAACATTAGCCTGAGAGTTAGGAACCAGCTGTGTGTTCCTTTTCAAGTCATTTAAACTTTCTGGGCCACAGTTTCTTCATCTGTGATATGACAGTGTTGAACTAGAATAGATAGTCCTTCTAAGTTCTAAACTTCTCTGGTCACATTCACATGAAATCGCTATAACACAGGTATTATAGGAAGATGTGTTCCAGGGTTCAGCATGCCTGAAATAACAACATCTTGCCCCAAACCTAGGAAAGAAAGTAGAAACTTTGCTTTCACCTTTGAGACTCTGCAGCCAGAGATACCAAAAACTGATAATGCACTTCAGAAACACTACTAAGATTCTAGCATTAGGGGCTCTTCTTTTTCTCATGCTGTTGGATCTCTAGGATTTGAGATGCCAGCTGAAGGACTAAGATTCTGGCTTTAGCTAAGGACACATTCTGGCTTTGGTCTCCAAAATGCTGGATTAAGAAATGGAGGCTTTGGTAGCATCTGTGCCAAAAGGAGCTGAAGGATTCCAGCTTTATCTCTGATGATCGTTTGGTTAAGCACTACCTGCAAAGTATTTTCTTGTAGAATTAAGTGAAGCCTATTTTTCATGTGTTTACAATCCTGGCTAATTTTGATTTTTAATTCCTGGTTTCCTGAAGCATTCTAAAAGAAAAATTATTTTATTTACAATGGTGTAAAAAAAAGTTTTCTCCTGACTTCTTTAAGTGACCCAATGAAAAGAATAGCTGAAAGATTGATTTTAGAAACACTGTACATCTGGTGGATATATCTTTTAATTCATTCTTTACTGTAATAAGGAGATGGATGTTTACAAATTCCCTTTTACTCTTATTCTTAATCCCAAAGAAGTTCCAAGTTTATTTAGTAGAATATGAAATGCATATTACTAAGTGTATCTATGGAAGACAGCTTAGCATGGTGTTTAGCTGTCTGGATTCTGGAACTGACTCCCTAGATTTGATTCCTAGCTCTACCATTTACTAGTTCTGTGACCTTGTGAATTACCTAATCTCTATGCCTCAATTTCCTCATCTGTAAAATAGGGATAAATATAGTTTCCTAACTGAACAGCTGTTACGTGGATTATATGATTTAACTGTGATGTTCAACACTTAGAACAGGGACTTTCACACTATAAGCAATATATAAGTTTGTTGAATAAAGTAATAATTTTTAAAAAGCAAAAGCAAATACAGGATTTTTTTTCTTTGGGTTGCATGCCTTAGAGGAAATTACACTTTGGCCTGTGGATTAATTTGTATGTTTTAGTGGAGCCTCACTGCCTGATTACCCCAAGATGTTCTTGCTTGGTGGAACTTGCTCTTTGGAGGTGGTCCTTTCTTGACTTCAGAGGGAATTTAGGAATTGTTAATGAATTATCAGTGTCTTTATATTTCCTTTAATAGTCATTTTATGTTGAGCTGTTTACAAATTGTGCTGCTTTGTAAAATGAAATAAAATATTAGTCCGTATAGTTATATTTAGTGGTTATCTGTTATTCTATTAGATTTGGTTAGGTAACTTCATATTTTATAGATAAATGCAAAGAGGTTATGAATAGAAACTTGATTTCTGGTTAGAATAGCTACACTGCAAATGGACTCTAGTTAATGTAAATGATTACTCAGTGTAAGAAAAATGCAGTATCCCGAAAGTCCTATGAAATTCTGAAAAACAATATTAAAACTTTGCTAAAGAACATAAATTAATAAAACCAGCAAACTCCTCTGTATATTTATAGAGGACTTTGGAAGTAAAGATTGCCATTATATGCATTATTTTATTTTGAGTTGAGAAAACAGTTATGTCTATTCAACTGAGATGGTAGGTAGAGGTTTAAAGAGGTTTAGGTACAAGATAATGCTTGTTAAGTGCCCGAGTCAGGACTAGAATTCAGTTTTTCTATTCTTAGACCTTTGCTGTTATCTTGTTTTTCTCTTTACAATTATTGACTTTAAAATCCCAAAAAAGTTACAGTATTTTTCCTTTGAGTAACTTTCCTGTTAAATTTCTGGAAATCTCCTTTATATAGTGCTTTTCCCACTGCTGCATGGTGATTAAGTTTTCATTTAGTTACTAAAGTCCTGAAAGATATAACCTAGCTATGAGATCCCATAATATGGATCCTAAGGAGAACTTTCTAGAGAGGTTCCAAGTGATTGTTTTCCTTTTCATAACCAAAGATAATTTTTTAAAATATAAAGAATTCTTTAATAAGAGATTGATTAGCATATTTTCAAAATACAAGTGTGATTATGGATATAATTTCAGCCTTTACATATAATGGGTTTGGGGTCATCATACCTAGTGGAGTACACTATTAAAGGTATGAGATCAATTTGTTTGAATATAATGCAATGAACATGTCTCCTGCAATTCCATATAAGAATTTCTCTAAGTTTAACAGGAAAGTTATTGAAAGGAAAGAAAAAATTGGTTTGGCATTTTTAATGAATATAAAAGTAGAAATTACACAACATTATGGAAAGTTAATACATAGTATGTACACCACATGACATCTTTCTTCAACAAAATTTTACCATAGGATACACTAGAGAAGCTGAGAGTGGAAAACCTATTAAAGCTAAAAGAATAGATTTCAGAAAGTCTCTTTAAATTACAAAATTATATTTCCAGACAACTGTAGTAGTAACACCTCTATCAAAAACTAAACTATTGGATTAACTATTTTAACTGTGAACCTGAAAGTAAGAAAAGTTAGTTTTTAAAGATGTGGAGGCACCAAAAGATGTCTTTAAAAGCCAAGTACTAAAAATGGAGCCTCTTGAGCTCTGATTAAAATATTTTTTATTCTTTTTCTAATATAATTTTAACAGTCTGAGCACTCTTATTTCAAAACCCATATTTTGTAGTAAAATTAGAAAAGAAGGATTGTTATTGGCAGATAAAATGACAGTAATGTGTAGTGACAGGTAATAACCAAGAAGGACCCAGAAAAACCTGTCAGTAGCCAAATAAATAGACTCCAAAGCACCATATGAAGTTGTTTAATATAACAACTCTAAGTGACTTTAAGGATCTTACTGTGTTTTTTTTCTTTTTGATAAAGAAAAGGTTAAGTTTTGGCTAATATACTCCATTTTGGAAGTTGCTGGTAAGCTTGTTGGGGAGAAGCAAAGAAATTCACTATAACGTTAACTGTTGGGATAATGAATAACTTATTTTCTACCTTTTATTTTCTGATTTTTACGTGATGACTATGGATTACTTTTTTCCTATTTTTAACTGTTAATAACACATTGGAGGGTTTTGAAATTATTGTTATTATATTTTATTATCAAATGTACATCACAGTGGTTCAACAGTCCTCCTCCCATTCCCTTCCCCAGCTCCCAACCACTCCCCTCCCCCTTAGTAGCTGCTAGTCACTTCTCAGTTCCTGTGAGTCTACTGCTATTTTGTTCTGAAGAGGCTGTCTTTCCCCCACTGTATGTTCATGGCTCCTTTATCATATATTGATTGATGGTATATGTATGGGTTTATATCTGGGCTCTCTGCTCTGTTTCATTGATCTCTGGGTCTATTCCTGTGCCAGTACCAAATTGTTTGATTACTGTGGCTTTGTAGTAGAGCTTGAAGTCAGGGAGCATAATCCCCCCAGCTTTATTCTTCCTTCTCAGGATTGCTTTGGCTATTCGGGGTCTTTTGTGGTTCCATATGAATTTTAGAACTATTTGTTCTAGTTTTTTGAAGAATGCTGCTGGTATTTTGATAGGTATTTTATTGAATCTGTAGATTGCTTTAGGCAGGATGACCATTTTGACAATATTAATTCTTCCTATCCACAAGCATGGTAAGTTTTTCTGTTTATTGGTGTCTTCTTTAATTTCTCTTGAGTGTCTTGTAGTTTTCAGAGTATAGGTCTTTCACCTCCTTGGTTAGGTTTATTCCTATGTATTTTATTCTTTTTGATGCGATTGTAAATGGAGTGGTTTTCCTGATTTCTCTTTCTGCTAGTTATCGTTAGTATATAGGATTTCATCAGATTTCTGTGTATTAATTTTGTATCCTGCAACTTAGCTGAATTCAGTTATTAGTTCTAGTAGTTTTTTGGTGGATTCTTCAGGTATTTTTATGTACAATATCATGTCATCTGCAAACAGGAACAGTTCAACTTCTTCTTTACCAATCTGGATGCCTTTTACCTCTTTGTGTTGTCTGATTGCTGTGGCTAGGACCTCCAGTAATATGAATAAAAGCAGTGGGAGTGGGCATCCTTGTCTTATTCCTGATATTAGAGGAAAAGCTTTCAGCTTCTCGCTGTTAAGTATGATGTTGGCTGTGGGTTTGTCATATATGGCCTTTATTATGTTGAGGTACTTGCCCTCTATACCCATTTTGTTGAGAGTTTTTATCATAAATGGATGTTGAATTTTGTCAAATGCTTTTTCGGCACCTATGGAGATGATCATGTGTTTTTTGTCCTTTTTGTTGATGTGGTGTATGATGTTGATGGATTTATGAATATCATACCATCCATGCATCCCTGGAATAAATCCCACTTGATCATAGTGGATGATCTTTTTGATGTATTTTTGGATTCAGTTTGCTAATATTTTGTTGAGTATTTTTGAATCTATGTTCATCAGGGATATTGGTCGCAGTTTTCTTTTTTTGTGGTGTCTTTGCCCGGTTTTGGTATTAGAGTGATGCTGGCCTCATAGAATGAGTTTGGAAGTATTCCCTCCTACTTTTTGGAATGCTTTAGGAAGGGTGGGTATTAGCTCTTCTTTAAATGTTTGGTAGAATTTGGCTGTGAAGCTCTCTGGACTCCAAGTTTTGTTTGGGGGGAGTTTTTTGATCTTATTGCTGGTAATTGGTCTGTTCAGATTTTCTTTTTCTCCCTGGGTCAGTCTTGAAGGTTGCATTTTTCTAGAAAGTTGTCCATTCTTCTAAGTTACCCAATTTATTGGCATATGATTTTTCATAGTATTCTCTAATAATTTTTTGTATTTCTGCAATATCTGTTTTGATTATTCCTTCTTCATTTCTGTTTCTGTTTACGTGTATACACTCTCTTATTTTCTTGTTAAGTCTGACTAGGGGTTTATCTATTTTGTTTATTTTCTCCAAGAACCAGCTCCTGGATTCACTAATTTTTTTCTATTGTTTTATTCTTCTCTATTTTATTTATTTCTGCTCTGATCTTTATTATGTCCCTCTTTCTAATGACTTCAGGTTTCATTTGTTCTTTCTTTTTCTAGTTTCTTTAATTGTGATTTTAGACTGTTTATTTGGGATTATTCTTGCTTCTTGAGGTAAGCCTGTATTGCTGTGTACTTTCCTCTTAGGACTTCCTTTGCCCCATCCCACAGATTTGGGGCTATTGTGTTTTTGTTTTCATTTGTCTCCATGTATTGCTTGATTTCTCTTTTAATTTGTTCATTGATCCATTGGTTATTGAGAGGCATGTTGTTTAGCCTCCACCTGTTTGTAAGTCTTTTTGTTTTCTTTGCATAATTTATTTCTAGTTTCATACCATTGTGGTCTGAGAAGTTTCTTGATACAATTTCAATCTTTTTGAGTTTATTGAGGCTCTTCTTGTGGCCCTAGTATGTTATCTAGTCTGAAGAACATTCCATGTACACTTGAGTAAAATGTGTATCCTGCTGTTTTTTGGTGGAGTGTTCTATAGATATCTTTTAAGTCCATTTGATCTAATGTATTGTTCAGCTCCTCTTTTCCTTACTTATTTTCCATCTAATTGATCTATTGATATGAATGGTGTGTTAAAGTCTCCTAAAATGAATGTGTTATAATCTATTTCCTCCTTTAATTCTGTTAATATTTGTTTTACCTATTTTCTGTGGGAATACTTATAATTGTTATATCCTCTTGTTGGACTGACCCCTTTATGTAATGTCCTTCTTTGTCTCTTGTTACTTTCTTTGTTTTGAAATCAATCTTGTCTGAAACAAGTACTGCTACTCCTGCTTTTTTCTCCCTATTATTCCCATGGAATATCTTTTTCCATCCCTTCAGTTTTAGTCTGGTCTGTATATGTCTTTGGGTCTGAAATGAGTCTCTTGGCAGCATATAGGTAGATCTTGTTTCCTTATCCATTCTGCCACTCTATGTCTTTTGATTGGTGCATTCAGTCTATTTACATTTGAAGTGATTGTTGATAGATATGTACTTATTGCCATTTTATTGTTTTCTGGCTGTTTTTTTATATCTCCTCTCTGTTCCTTTTTTCCTCTTATACTCTTCTATTGTTATTCATGGTTGTCTTTAGTGTTGTGATTGGATTTCTCTCTCTTTTTCTAATTTATTTGTCTGTGTGTGTGTGTGTGTGTGTATTTATTGTAGGCTTTAGCTTTGTGGTTACCAAGGTTCAAGGATAGCTTCTTTACTACATAACAGTCTATCTTAAATTGCTGATTACTCTATTTCAAACACAATCTAAAGGTACTTTTTTTCTTCTTCCTCCTCCTCCTCCACATTTTCATATTAGATGTCATAAATTGCACTTTTTGTGTATCCCTTGACTGATATTGTGTACAGTTGATTTTCCTTCGTATGTTTTAATTTTGTACTTGCTTGATAATTAGTTGCTCTACCTTTACTGTGGGTCTAATTTCACTGGTAAAAGCTATTTAGCCTTAGGGTCATTTCCATCTACAGCAATTCCTTTAACGTAACTGTGAGACTGGCTTAGTGGTGGTGAATTCCTTCAACTTTTGTTTATTTGGAAATTGCGTAATACTTGCTTCATATTTACATGATAATCTTGCCAGGTAGAGGATTTTTGGTTGGAGGTCCTTCTGTTTCAGTGCATTAAATATATCATGCTACTCCCTTCTGGCCTGTAGAGTTTCTGTTGAGAAGTCTGCTGATATCCTGATGGAATTTCCTTCATAAGTAATTTTTTTCTCTCTCTGGCTGCTCTCAACACATTCTCCTTATCATTGATATTTGCCACTTTAATTAATATATGTCTTGATATTGTCTTGCTGGGGTTCCTTGTGTTAGGGGGTCTCTCCACTTCTATGACCTGATGTCTGTTTTTCTTCTCCAGATTGGAGAAGTTTTCAACAATTATTTCCTTAAGGAGACTTTCTATCTCTTTGTCTTTCTCTTCTCCTTCTGGTACCCCTATTATGCAAATATTGTTTCTTGGTTTGATCACATGGTGTCTTATCATTCTTTCATTCCTAGAGATCCTTTTTTCTCTCTGTTCCTCAGCTTCTTTGTTTTCCTGTTCTCTAATTTTTATTTCATTTACTGCCTCCTCTACCTGATCTAATCTACTTTTAAATCCCTCCATTGTATGTTTCATTTCAAATACTGTATTCTTTAGCTCTGAGTGGCTCTTTATCAAGTTTCTGTCTCTTGGTTGAAGTCCTCCCTGACATCTTGAATACTTTTCTGTAAAAGTATTCATGAGCATGTTTATGACTTTTATTTTGAAATCTTTATCAAGAAGATTGGTGATCTCTGTTTCATTTAGCCCTCTTTCTGGGGTTTTATCTTGCAGGTTTGTTTGGATCAAATATCTCTGCCTGCTTATTTTGTCGGGAATTCTGTGTTTCTCCTTTGTATTAGATATCTCTGCTATGCTTTCTGGCCTAAAGAATAATAGCTTTATGAAGAATTGGTGCTCTGGTGCCCAGAAGCTCAAGATTCTTTACTCTCTAGTGCCTGGTTCTATTTTGTGGGGGCCCCAGCTGTTTGGTGTGCTGTGGGCAGGGCCACCTTTTTGTCTGGCTTCTGTAGTGGGCAGTTTGCTTGAGCTGCTGCCTTTGTGATCAGCTCAGGATTCTCTGTTGAGCCCACTGTGGGCAGGGCCTTCCTCTGCCTGGCCTGCAGCAATGGCAGGGCGGCAGGGTTAATGGGGTGGGCAAACCATTGTGCCCCAGCCAGATGTGCAGTGCTGGTTTTGGACATCTACCAGGAGGAAGGAGTTCTTGGAGCCGGCTCCTCCAGGCACCTCTCCAGTTCGGCTGAAATGGAGCCAAGCAAGCTGGGGGAGTCTCCCTTTGCCTGCCAGGCAGCAAAGTCTCACCGTACTACTGGGCCAAATGGATTGTCTGTTAGCAGCATGCACAGGGAGGAGCCTCGGGGCTGCTTTGCCCGCATGGGTGATGGAGTGTTTGGGGCTCCCGAGAGTTCCTGATCTGTTTGGACAAGGAAGGGCTGAGCAGGTATCCTCCACTTATCCTTTCTCTTGACAGAGAGTTCCATTCAACCCTCATCTTCTCTGGCACCCATCCCACTGCTGGCAGGTCTTTCGAACTGCTGCCTCTGCTTTGGGTCTCAGGACAGGCAGAGCATGCATGCCCTCCACACTGGCTGAAGTCTCAGCCTCCCAGAATGTTCCGCCTGCCACTGGTGTCCAGCCCTGATAATCACCAGAACCGAATGTAATGTGGGCTCGTGCTCCCAGAGCAATATCCAGGACCAGGTGTGCAGCACTCCTGGGCTCCTTATCCCTGCCCACTCTGTTTCTTTTTCTCCCATCTATAGGCCATGGTCCCGGGAGGGCTTGGGTCCAGCTCGATCTCAGCTTTTGCCCCCTCACCCTTTTCTGTGTGGTCCTCTCTTCCTCCTCAGGTGTGGGGGTCTGTTCTGTACTCTTCAGGTGATTTTCAGGTCTAGTTGCATTTGCTGTTTCTCTTTTATGTGTTTTTGGAAGGAGTTTTTCATCTTGCCTTTCTATTCCACAATCTTTAATCCTTTTCCCTGGACTACTTTTATAATTAGAAAAAAAGTTTGGTTTTTAAAGGCATGAAAAGGTATACAGAACAGTTTCTACCAAAGCTTTAAAGGACTAAGCTTCATCTATATAGAAATATGTTTACATAAAAGGATTAACACAATGTTTGTGGGTTCCTAAAGTTTTGCTAACTATATATATCTTGCTGTACTTCCTTCTGTTTTTCTGTCTCTCATCTATCATCAAAAGATTTGTGAAGATTAATCTTCCAAAGTAAGTACATATTTCCACCTTTTAGACAAGCAACTAAGAAATAGAACACTGTTTGTAGAAGGTGTAAAATAATGACCAGAAGACTACCTTAAGAGTGACAGAAAAATGAGACATCAATTAGATTTCTACAAGTGATTTTTAAAATATTCTTAATACATAATTATTTCCCTTACAGATGATGAAGAACGAGAACTTCAAATGGATCCTGCAGACTATGGAAAGCAACGTTTCAATGATGTCCTTTAAGCCCAAAAGGAAAAGTTCAGAAAACCTAAAGTGCTGTAAAATGGAATCATTTCTACTTTGTTTTTGACTTTTGTTGTAAAGATCAGTTGTATCAGTTGTAAAGATACATTGAGATAGTTTAAGAAAAATTTTAATGAAGGAATTACCCATGTACATATGTGAACTTTTTCATATTGTATTATTAAAGCAGAGACTTCTTTGGTTATGTTACAGTTGAGCCAAAAACAAAGTAAGCAAAACTGTAATCTTTGCATTTAAAGCAAACTAATGTATAATTTACATTTTACTGAGCCTAAATATTTCCACAAATGGAAAACAGGAAAATATGGTTGTACAGTTTATATGTTGCACATAACCACAGTGAGATCAGTTATTCAGCTGAAAAACTTTTTATGCAATAATATATTCTTGTTAGCCCAACAGGTGTTCTGTTCCATCTACCCCTTATCTCATGCTCTACATGGAGTTATATCTAGAATAGTAACATAAAAGAGGGGAACCTGGAAGCCAAATACTAGGTAGCATGTGCAAAATCACTTCCCTATACTCTCTTTATTTCACATGAGTGCTGATGTGTTTTGGCAGGTAAGCTTTCAGCTGAGGCCTTATGGAAGTTTAGATAACCTGCAAAGACAACAATATTTATGGGTTATATCTTACTTAGTTCATGAAATTGTGAAATGCATGATTGAAAGTATATTTTCTATTTTTACTTTTCCACCTGATACCAGTATTGTACCTATAACCAACATTGGCTAAAATTATTTTAATTTCAGAGTTCAAGTTGGTGAAGATATTCATGATTTAAATGCCAATTCTAGAAGCTAAATCAACTTTGAAATGAATCTCCAGTTAGTATTTCAAAGCTTCTCTGGTAGTTTGTGATCTTATTTGACTAGACTTTTTCAGAAGTACTAAATAAAGAGTTTTAACAGCTTTTTATTAATGCACAGATAAATTGAAGTACAGTGAGATCTACAGCCATTTTATTAAAATAGCTTAAGCGTTTGTAATAGAGATGAAGAATCTTTGTAATTACTTAATATGCTACTTAAGAACCCATAAACCTCATATTTGCTAGACTTAAAAATTATTTTAAGTGCATTTTTTTACACTATGCAGTGGAATGCATAAGCTAGCTAATCCTTGTTTTCTGATTTAAAGCACTTTTAAATTTATCCCTCTCCCTAAAAAATTTTTGATCATAAGGAGAAATTTAAGGTTGTTAACTCTGTTTTTCAAAAGGGCTACTGTTTATTGCACATAAAGATAAAATGCTTTTTTATTTCCTCTGTACTCAGGTTCTAGTCAAAATTTAAACCTACAGAGGTAAAATATATATATATATATATATAGGTTGCTCACTTATTGAAGGTGCAAAAATTCTTAGACTTCAGTTTGAAATTATTAGTAGTGATTTACTGAAATTGTTATTTCTACCATAATGAAAATAAAAATCCATGCCTTTACTAAGTAGAGTCGGGCCTATAATGAATAGGTATGATAGTTAACAGAATTTTTAAAAATGAAGTTAAAGGGAGTTAAACATTGAGATAGTTTAAGAAAAAATTTTAACAAAGGATTTACGCCTTTTGGTCATTAGGGTGAGAGATGAATCTAAAACATCCTGCTAGTAATACTTTATATTTAATGCTATAAAATCTTTACAAATGAAACCCATGAAATTTCCTGCCTTATTAGTTCTTTTGTCATAAAAGGAATCATTTCATTATATGGTAGTTACTTCTTGCAAAACAAAATTTCCTCAATTAGCAGTTTAGACATTTTATAAACTGGGAAATCTTGGACCAATTGATAATATTTCTGACTGTATTAACATTTTAGTGCTATAAAATACTATGTGAATCTTAAAATTCTGGCATTATAGAAATGCTGGTTTTATAATGTTTTACTTCTGCCTTTAAATTTAGGTTTTTTTAAATGTATTTTTGCCCTGAATTAAGTGTTAATTTGGTGGAAATTCTGCTTTTAAAATCATTACTTACTGGGTTCTAATAAATTAAAATTAAACATGTTTTCCTATTTTGCTGATTCTGATACATATACACATATCACACTCATGTGATGCAAATAGTTACATTTTAACACTAAAATTTTAGTCAATTTAGAATTTATTTTAAGCTAAGCTTAAACTAGAATAGCAGAAATTTTTACACTAGGGCTGTTTACTGTAGTGCTGTCTTATTCAACAAATACTGAATGCTTCCTTTGTGCCCAGTATTGTTCTAGGTAGTAAAGATACTGCAGTGGATTAGATAGACTGGGTTTGCATTATTTGCAGTAGCCAAGATACGGAAGCAACAACTTAAGTGTCCATCAGTAGATGAATGGATAAAGAAGGTGTACATACACACAATGAAATATTATTCTGCCATAAAAAATAAATAAATCCTGTCATTTGCAACAACATGTATGGATGTATTATGCTAAGTAAAATAAGCCAGGCTGAGAAAGACAGATGCCACATGATTTTACTTATATGTGGAATCTAAACAAAACAAAACAAAACAAATGAACAAAACAGAAATAGACTCATAGACACAGAGAGGAGACTGGTGGTTACCATGAGGGAGGGCTGTGTGTTGGGGGTGAAATAGGTGAAGGGGATAAAGAGGCACAAAATCTCCATTATAATATAAATTAATCAGGGATGAAAGTACAGCACAGAGAATATAGTCAATTCTGTAACATCTTTCTATGTTGACAGATAATTACACTTAGTGGGGTGAGCATTTAATAATGTAGATAACTACTGAATGACTACATTGTACACTTGAAACCAATATAATACTGTATATTAACTATACTTCAATAAAAAATTTTTTTAATTAAAAAAAATTTTTTAAAGAAACAAAAAATAGACTAGGTTTCTGTTATCATAGAGCTTACATTCAGGTGGGAGTAGTTAGACAATATATAAGTAAACACATGAACCAGAAAATTTTAAACAGTGAAATGAGCTCTTAAAAACAAAACAAAGTTCCAAATTTCCAAGGTCTCTAGGGTTCCAGATAATCATATTTCCCTTAACCAAAACATTACAGTTGTGAAGCTAGAGTATCATCAGCAAGGGAGAGAAAAATGAGGCTGATGAGGTATGGGAGGGTTAAGATAAGGAGAACCTTTTAAGTCCAGGTCTCCTGCTACTGACCCATAAAAAGAAAATGCAAAATATAAGTATACATGGAAGAATGATTTTAGGGAAAATGTGAATATGACTTCAAAATCATTTCCAAAATACGTCCTTTCATTTTTAAAAATCTTAAGATTGTGTGCCTTTTTGACTTCTCGTTTTTATTCCTGTAACTACAAAATTTGCTAGAATATGAGGACTGAGAATTTGTTAAAAAATCTTACTTATGAGGGAGATAGTTTCCATAATGGCTGATCTTGGGAACTTCCATTCCCTCACATGCCTGGCTCTGTGGCTCCAATAAAACATTCAAATTGTGTGACATTAATACATTTCCAAATTCTAGTTTATTAAGTCTCAACATCAACATTAAGTTCTAATTGGGCTACATCCAGTTCCTTTTAAAAGACTCTCCTCACTAAGGGCACCAAATGACAATTCAACCAACTATTCCAGAAAAAAGAGGAAGTAGAATGGTTCATGTAGGCAAACTGCATAAAGGGCAGGAGTCTCCTGGACTTGAGGACAACTGAAACATAGGCTTGAATACTGCTAACTTTGTTTCACAACTCCCATTTCTGCTTCTGTCTTGTACCTTCATTCTCTCAGACCAATTTCCTCCTCAAAGCTCTAACCAGACTTCCAGCAGGTAATATCTTCTTTGTTTTGCCACCTGAGTGCAGCTGCTCCTTTTACCTTAATTCCACTTCAGAAAATCTAAGAAAAGGAAGACTGCGCTTCTGACCAAGACTGTAATTTGACTAACCCACCTGGATTAGTACCAACTATAAAACTGTAAAAGATATATTAAGCGACTGTTTTCAGACAGCACACAACTGGAATTTATGAGAGAGGGAAAAAGCAGTAGAGCATCACAATCACCTAATTTCCGGTGGTATTAAGAGGCTGGAGTGCTGCGCTGAGAAGACAGATCACAGTGGGGAGTAGCTGAAGCAGGTGGGATCTATGGGATGGGCATTAGAGAAAACGCAGCTATTCAGAGAGACAATCCAAGAAATCCATGTAGGATTTCCCCACATGCCCATGGCTGAGGACTGGGCTGTATATAATCAGAGCAAGGCCACATCATGCTTACCAGGTAGCAGTTACTACAGAGTTGATACTGGAACAGAGATACCAGAGGTCAAGAAGTGTTGGCATAAAAGCAGTGCTATGGGTCATTGGGTTTCTGGACCTGCCAAGGTAGAGAGCACCTTAACAATTGTGGCATCCAACTGAAACTCAAGATTGCACCTTAGGAGTGAAAACCATGCCCTGGAGTAAAACCTACACTAGACCTGCCCCCAGAAGCTCTGACAAGATTGTCAGGGGAAACAGAGGATGGAGATTGAGTCCTGCCAAGTTAGAACTTAGTGAAACTCTTGGGCTTTTCATAGATAGGAATTAACAAACTAAACCTAAACTAGTTTTAAGGTGACCACTCATAACTGAAGAATTTGCCAAAACAAGAATCATCACTTTTCAGAAGATAATAGAGTCTAGAATCTCTATGACATATACACAATGTCCAGTATTCAACAAAAAATTACTACACATACAAAGACACAGGAAAATGTCATCCATAGTTTAAGAAATTGAAATGGCCTTTGTCATTTATTATGTTATTTGTTAATGCATGTATTAAAAACATGTTCAAAGATTAAATGAAAATACTGTTAATGAGTGAGCAGATAAGTAAATCCGCATAGAAATGAAAATTACAACCTAATGGGAATTCTAGAACTGCAAAGTATAATAACTGAAATGATACATTCATTGGATGGGTTTAGCAGCAGATTGGAAATGGCAGTAGAGTGAACATGAAGGCATACGAATATGGCTGTCTGTGTTTGGAAATACAGGGTTGAAATGTTGAAAGACCCAGAACTGTGAACTTGGGATTCATCAAATATTTGAGTCCTCAAAATGCTGTCTACCTAATGTGTAATACCTAATGTGTAGGTACAAAATGCTGAGTACCTAATGTGTAGAGAACTCTTCTGAGTACTGGGGACACAACAGTGACAGTCCCTGCCTTCATGGACTCATATGCCAGAGGAAGAGATAGATACTTATTTTCTATACTCATAGTAATAATATCATGAGAAAAATCAGAATAAAGGAATAGTGGTAGAGGAGTGCTATTTTAGATATGATGATTGGGGAGGACCTCTCTGAAGAGGTGGTGGGAGAACAATGAATATCCTGTGCAATACTATCCAATATAATTATAATGCAAGCCACCTATGTAATTTTAAATTTAGTGACCACACTTAAAAGACAGATGAAATTTTGATATTTAACCAATATGTCCAAAATACTACCATTTTTGCAAGTAATATAGAATACTACTAATGAGATATTTATATTCTTTTTTTATTAAATCTGAAATCTAGTATATATTTTACATTTGCAGCACATCTCAATTTGGACACTGGACAAGTTGTCAGTGGAAATGTTTGACTGATGTTCATCAAATTAAAGTTCAATAAATATATTCATATTCTCATGTTCCAAACATGAGTTTTCCAATAACTGAATCAAGTATTATTTTTCAATAGAATTTACTTTTTAGGGTAGTTTCAGGTTCACAGAAAAACTGAGTGGAAAGTGCAGAATCCCCACATACCCGATTCCTACACACACACAGCTTCCTCCACCATCAACATCCTGCACCAGTGTAGAATTGATAAACCAACATTGACACATCATTATCCACCAAAGTGCTTAGTTTACATTAGGATGCTCACTTTGTATTGCACATTCTGTGTCTGTGTATTTGGACACATGTATAATGACAGGTATCCACCTTTGTAGTATCACGCAGAATAGTTTCATGGCCCTAAAAATCCACTTAATTCCTCCTTCCTTGCCTCTAAACCCCTGGCAACCACTGAGCTCCATAGTTTTACCTCTTCCAGAATGTCATCTAACTGGAATCATACAAGAGTCCCCCAAATCTTTTCATGGCTTGATGGCTCATTTCTTTTATGCTGAATAATATTTCATTGTGTGGATGTACCACAGTTTATCCATTCACCTACTGAAGGATATCTTGGATGCTCCAAGTTTGGGCAATCATAAATAAAGCTGCTGTATAAACATTTATGTTCAGGTTTTTGGGTGGACATAAGTTTTCAACTCCTTTGGATAAATACCTAGGAACAGTTCTTTTTTATTGTAGTAAAACACACATAAAATATACCGTTGTACATTTACATTTAAAGTGTATAATTCAGTGGCATTAAGTGCCATCCACAGTGTTGTGCAACCATTACCACTAACTAGTTTCAGAATTTTTTTCATCACCTCAAATGTAAATCCTGTTAAGCACTCGTGTTAATTTTAAAATTTAAGCTAATTAAAATTAAAAATTAAGTTCCTTCATCGTACCACATTTCAAGTGCCCAGTAGCCACACGTGGATAGTGGCCCATGGTTACTGAATAGCATAGGTCTCGGAGAATATAATTAGAGGCAGAAGAAACAACAAGTATAAAGCCCTTGATGCAGGAGTACATTTTTTCAAAGAACAGTTAGTTGGCCAATATGACTGCAGTACAAAGAGCAAGAGGTAGGGAATGTAGTCAGTGACGCAGCCATGAGTCATCTAGTGAAGGGCCTTGCATGTCATAGTAAAGACTTTACATTTTATTTTAAGGGTGACAGAAAATTTATAGAGGTTTTAAATTACCGCTCTGGCTGCCATGTTGGAAAGACTGAAGGAGGTTCAAGAATGAAGCAGGAAGACTTTAAAGGCTATTATTCAGGTGAGAGATGATGGTTCTTGAATTTGAACTAGGGAGGTAGTTGAGGTGAGAAGTGTTTGGATTCAGGACATATTTTGAAAGTTTGGTTTATTGCACTTAACAGTGGATTGGATGTTAGATATAAGAAAAAATACATTCGGTAACATGGAGATTACTGAGAGAGGCAGGTTTGAGAGAAAACTAAAGAGTAGTTTTGACCATAAGTTTCAGATGGCCATTGCCATCCAGTGTTTGAATCTTGGAGCAAAATGACTGTTCTGATATTTCAATATTTATTATGAATATTATTTCCTTTGTTGCAATAAAAAAATGATAAACACATAACTCCTGGAGATATAATTAATATAAAGATTGTGAAGTGCATATGCCTTACATGTCAGGTAAAAGGTAAATGTATTCCATATACCTTGGAATAAAGAATGTACTGAAAGACTGAAGATCCAAGATACTTATATTACATTACTTAGTGAATATCCTATTTCATTAATGTTTTCATATAGCAATAGTTTTGAATAGTTTTAAGAAGCATGCATGCTACTAGTTTTTTGCAAAATTTTTTTCTGAGGCTACTGCTTTGCATCTAAAAACTTCTGAGTTTTTAAGTTCATATTTTAAAACTTTATTTTTATTCTAAAATCTTGGACAGGGTTGTTACCAAAATTTAATGACATTAACAACTACCATTTAAGGAGCAAGGAAAACACCTTGCTAAGTGTTTTCCATAAATAATCTCATTTGATCTTCACAACAATCCACTTAGAAAAGAGGCTAGTAGAGATCATTGGATGTAAATGACTAAGGTGAAAAACAGAACATAACAGTTCTCATGATAAACGGTGTTAAAATGTTAAACTGCAAAAGCTTTTAGGCTTACTGACAGCAACCTTTCTAAACATCTAATAATAGTAACATTGTCATAGGAGACAGTAGGATGTGGTTTAATAAGCAGAAAAAGGCTTTGAGTCCTGATTGTGTTTGTTACTGATTGTAATTGTCTTTGGATAAGGCATCTGTTTTCCCTTTTCCTTTTTATGTGCACTCCGCACCCCCCCACTGCTAAGTTTTTGTCAGGAATTTTGGCAGCAGGAACTCCAACTCTCTTCTTGGAAGTAAGGTCTTCAACTGAAGATTTGGAGGACTAATATCACCAATTCCACCTATATCTCACAGGGTTGTCCCAATCAAAATGCATATAAAACTTTTATTTTTGCAAATGACAGGTTTTAAGATATTGAAAGTTTGAAATAACTGCTACCTTGAACACTTTTTTTCCCGAAATAGTCCCAATTTTTACCTGATTTAAAAATGAGCTATCAATTGGGGTAACTGCCTTCCGTGATACGTAATGGATAATCAGCAATTATTTGTTGATTTCTAGTTAAGTTTTTCAGGAACCTATTATTTTGGTGACTATTACCAGTTCTGCACCTTGTATACCATGGGCTCTCAATAAATGTTGCATTCAGAGCATTTTTTTACGAGTTAGATTTAGAGTGCAAATGAACTCTGAATTCTGAAAGGACTGTTTTATTTAAGGCTTTCAGGCTACAACTCATCTGCTCCACCTTTTGAAAAGAAAACCAGATTCACAAGGCTGCCTGCCTCTCAGCCTCACCTATCTGCCCCTCTCCATTCCCAGCGCCACAGAACTCCAACTGTTCAATGGAATCTCGTCTTTGAACTTTACATCTGTTGTTTCCTTTACTTAGACACTCTTCCTTTGCAACTCTTCCTTTATGTCGCTTAGATGTCACCTCACGAGAGCATTCCTAGGTCCCATTACCGGCACCCCAAATATACTCTTACCACGCCTGTCGTTATTTTATCACACTGTATTTAAATTCTACCTTTCTTCTCAACGTGACTGAACTTTGGGAAGGCAGGGTCCGTGTCTGCCTCGTTCACTGTTGTGTCTAGTTTGATTCTAACACGTTTTTAAAATAAACATTTCTTGTTTGAATAATGACAGGGGTCCGGAGTTTCAGTAAACAAACACTGCTCTTCCAATCATTAGGCTTGGTGTTCTGATATTCTGGACTGGACGCTCCGTATTGACACATTTTCACCACGTGAGGTATCGGCCCTTTGACCTAAGCCTGCAGGTAGGAACCCATTCTCAGAACCACCGCCGACAACTTGGTGGAGTCGAAGGGTGGGTTGTATGACAGATCCACCAGCAACTGCTATGCCCTCTAGGCAGTGAACTGGAAAGAGGGCCTTCAGGGGCTACCTGGATCCCAGGAAATACGAAAGGTTCGTCTTATCCCGGCCTGGGTAGCGCTTTCCATAGACTACCTTGTCCAGCGCGCCAAGCCTTTAGTCCCACCCCGTCTCACTCGGCTCCACCCACCTGGCGCGCCCAGGTTACTAAACCCTGGCCGCCAGGACGGGCGACGCGTTCCTAAGCCCCGCCTCCGGGACGAGGGCAGCTCCTCCTCCCACCTCTGTTTGAGCAGTTCCGTTAGCTGCGGGAAAAACCGTCCTTCGGGTCCCCGCCTCTCCACTCCCAACACTTTACGCCCTACTCTAACACCACTACACAGCCAGCTACGGAGGCCTCTAAAGTACAAATGTTCCCCAGGCTCTGGCCTATCTGATAGGTTTTGTCC
The DNA here is from genome assembly GCA_032199065.1 of Smutsia gigantea. Classification (NCBI taxonomy): domain Eukaryota; kingdom Metazoa; phylum Chordata; class Mammalia; order Pholidota; family Manidae; genus Smutsia; species Smutsia gigantea. Next base: position 53,013 of record JAVSCE010010567.1, on the reverse strand, counting down.
TTGTTACTCCATCCGGTCCGAAGGCCTTGCGTTCAGTTTTTGTCAGGAATTCCGGCTTGTGAGTTTCTTCTGGCAGCAGGAACTCTAACGCTCATCACGGAAATAAAAGCTATTTTTGTTGTTGTTGTTGTTTTTTGCCGCTGTGGCCGCCTGCATTCCTTCCCCTCCCATCTCGCGGAATTGTGGCGGGAGGGGGAGGAGGAAGTCAAGGCGCCTGCGCGAAGACTTTCCATCCGGGTCCCTGTCCGTGCGGTGCAGCAGGTCGGTAGGCGGGAAATGGCGACTGGCTGAAGGAGCTGGTTCTGTTGCTGCTGCGGGCAAAGCGGGAAAGACACCATACATTGCGCAGTCGGGACCATCGCCGGAGTCTGAGGACACTTCTCTGTCGTCACAGTTAGGTAATCCCCCTCGTCTAGACACTGCCGCTGCTTCCAGTCTTAGTCCTCCTCTTCCAGGGCCGCCTGCCGGGATCTCCTCCCCTTCTCCACCGGGTTCTCCAGCGGCTCCGGCACCGTGGTAGGCGCACTGTTGACGTCCCGTGGGTCCGCGGTGTGGAGGAGCTCTTCTCTGGACTTTCCCCGGGAACAGAAAAGGAGCTCGCTTCCCGCCAGCTTCAGCTCCTAGGCTGCGGCCTGTGTTTTGATTTCTGGGGTTAGATTCCACTTTGCTACCCACCCCCACCCCGATCTCCCGTTCCTAGTCCCAAACCCTGTGGTCCCCTTCGGGTAACTGGCTTAATCAGCTTTTCTAACCTTGGCCCACCTGATGTTTTGATACAGCATTCTTTTTGGTAGCGTGCTTTTAGGGGGGCGTTGCTCTATCTCAGTTTTTATAAACACCTTTTGATGATCTTGAAGAAGAGATTTCACATAGTTCTGTTTGTCCTCTGTACTGTTAAAATGTTGAGCTGACATTGTTACTTTTTCAAATCAAGAGTGTTAGTAAAGAATAGCCCATGTGAGAGGCCTCCTGTTTATATAGTAGTCAATTAAGGGTGAATCTTTTTGTCCGTAGTATTCGACACTTTCTTTGGGTATTAAATGCCTGTAGGGATGTTTCCTTTTGCATTGTTAATTAGAATTCCGTGGTAAATAGTTGCATAAGTAAATCGTGTTTATTTACTTCTCACCCTAGTGGTGGTTGGATGTGTGAATGATGTTAGGCACTTCAGAGTACCTTAGGGATGCCCAAATAGATACCGCTCGTAAACTGCCCTAAGATCCTGAAATGAAATGTACTTAGTAGATACTCCTCCAAGGCAGGGATTTATCTTTCTAAAGCTAATAAAGAAATTTTTATTACAGCAACAAAGATTACTGTCCAACATGGGTATATAAATTAGTGACTTAAATGATAGATTTATCTTAGTAATCTTCAGATTGTATATTTCTTTGTCTCCACGTTCTTTGCCGTTTTAAATTGTCGTTTGTGATCCAGTTGTTACCCTTATAAAGCAAAGAAATGGCTAGTTGAGGCTAGTTTTATTCCCTTATTCTTTTTTCCACATTGCGGACCACTTGTCCATAAAGAAAAGTAGTAAGGAAGCTCGTTGGTCTTTTTCAGAATTTATTTTTTGATCTTGTTGAATTTAAGACCTTTATAGTTTTTTCTTAATTAGTCAAATTAAGTCTTAAAAATGTGGTTTGTGTTACAGTACCATTTGATGTTGATAACTTAAAGGTTTTCAGCTTCTAGGTTCAGTTTAGAAGGCTTCACTTTTGTTAGCATATTAGGTTTAAGTTTTAATAATAAACAGGAATACACTAATATCATTATAGTCATCATTTGGTAGATTCCCTCCCTCCAAGGTCATAAAGAAAGTCAAGGTAATATTAGCTCTTAGGCTAAGCAGTATTTTAGGTTTGAGTTGAACTTAATACTTATCTTCTGGGACCAGAAGAATAGAGGGTGGGAAGCAGAGGTTGAGGGCATGTTGGACACTTGCTGGCCAAGTTGTTTAAAAGATAGGGCCAAATATGTGACTTAATAGGATGTAAAATAAATTATTAATTTAGGCTTTATCTGTATTTAAATGGCTTTTTTGGGTAGTTTATAAAGCATTAATGTTTTTAATAAAATTTGGTTTACCTGTAGCTGGGAGAGCATTGTATGTAGACTTTGTCAAGCATTCTCCTAAACTGTTTTAATTCTACATACATTCAGCACTGGGCTCTTTAACTCTTCTCAGTATGTGTTAAAAGGATGTAAAATCTCCAAGTTGTATAGACCTAACCTTTGTGGACTTGGAGCTATGTAGAAATTCCAAATACAATTGCATAGAAAAACCAAACAGGATTGGTATGTTTCATAGTATTCCGTGCTGCATAGTGTCTCTTGGGCATTTCATTTGAGCTAGTAATGCTATTCCTTTTCCACTATTAAGAAATTAAGAATTGGGGAAATTTTATCTTTCACAAATTCATCTAACTGATCCCATGTTTGAGATTTCTGGTCAAGAGGTTTCTTCACAAAATGATTATATAATAGAATCCGTTCAATGTTGGGGGAAAAAAAACCTCAGCTCTCTTGTTAAGAAAGGATGTACCAGACTTGTAACTATAGAATTGCAGATTGAATAAAATGGTATTAAATTACTTTATTCATAGGAGACTATGCTTTGGATTAATGCGATAAAAAATAAGGCGGTTTGTCAGAATTCAAAAGAAGCAATATCTAATTATATTTGTAATTTACCAAATTATAAAAGTATAAAGACACTTGAAGTCATAAATACCAAATGTGCTGAGAGGACCTCATATATGGTGTTCTCTAAGTAACTCTTTTGGGTGGGATAAAAAGTTACCTGGCCATGTTCAGCAGATTGGCTACAGGAGGTCATCTGCACCACTTTGAAGATGAGAAGATTAACAGATGCAGGACTTATGATAAAACCATACAATTGCAGTTTTAGATTCCATTTACTTGACATTTGCCATGAGGCATATATCTAACCCAGACATATGTTCACTACTGGTTATATGACTACATTAATTTTTAATTTAAACTATATTAAATTGTAATTGGATCTACATTACTAATAGGTAGATTGGATGGTTGACTGTGTGGTATAATTTGAGAACGGCATTGCCAAATTTTGTGTCTGTGTGTTACGGAATTCTTTCTAAAATACTCTGTTTAAAATCTTGAAATTTCTCTGGAAGAGAAACTTTTAAACCGTCTTTTATCAACAATATTAGCAAAGAATCATTTATTAAATAAACTTCCTGATACTACAAACAGGTGAGGGTTCAGAGGCAGTGGGATATAGAAGTAAGCTTTTGCGCACCAACTGTGATAAGGAGAGGTGTGGCATTTAGGAACATTGTCTAGGGGAGAAAGGCATGGTGGGGGTAGAGCCTTAGTGAGAAGCTTGGGCTTCTTGGGGTCCTTTGGGAATCTGACAGTAATGAGGGGTGAGATTAAGGTGATACCAAGAAGAGTCATGAGACCTTAAGGACAAACATGGTTTATAGGTTTGGCCAGCCTTTTGTTTGTTAGTTCTTCTGCAGTTCTCCCAGTTAATATCATACTTTTAGAAAAATGAAGGGAAACACTGAAATGCCATTGAAAAAAGAATAGTGTTGTAAAATATTCACATTAAAAATTCTTTTAACTTTAATATAAGAGCACAGTAGGCCAGTTGGCTGTATTAGGGACCCCATATTTCATGGTATCATAAGCTCTTTTGTATTAATTCAGAGAGATTGTAGAAAGTGTAGATTAAATATGAATCATCAGCAGTGCTTTGATGTGAGCAATGAGGTTTTCATTGTAGCTGTAATAATTTTAGGACAAGGAAATGTGTTTACTACTTTGATTAAAGAAACAACTGTACTGTTAGAAGGCACTTGAATACCTCAGAAATAATTGGGATTAGTATTTAGTAATAGCGGTTTGTATAGTTTAGGAAGAATGTTTTCTTTCTTCGGACTAAATGCTTCTATTTTGAGAAATTGGGAACTCAAAAGCAGAGATGTTGCTAAAAGTAAGGGGAAGATTAAGATCCTGTAAGTAGTATAACCTGATATTTTAAGTTTCTCATGTTTGACCAGTTAATCTTTAAGTAGGAAGTTAAAAGTATGTTTTATTAAAAGAAGAGTATATTACTTGTTAAGAAAAATACACAGAACACATAAATATCTCAGAAATAGCTGAGAAAAAACTATGATTGTTTTAGTAATAATTACTTTCTTCCTGGTACTTACCAAATATGTATGATTATTCTATTGCGTTGAAAATGATTAAGTCCTCACTAACCATATAGGTACCTTTAATGTATTTTGTTAAATAAAATAATTATACAATCCTTTAATTTTCCGATGTACTGATAAAAATTATTTTAAAAATATTCACAATTAGATTTCAAACAATCATGCATTTTTCTCTCATTGGGAGTATATCTTTTTAATGCTCTTTAGTACCAGCAAACAAGAGGGCACTTCTCCTAGAGAACTATTATACCTCATCTTTGACTAGTAATTTAAATAAAAATTCATCCTTCATAAACCTTCTTGCCCTCAGTTTATCTCAGTCATAATGATTAGTTTGTCTTTGTCCTTGGTAGGTAGTGATAGGAATATTAGTACAGATACTCAGTGAAAGTTTATTTTGGTCAAAGGTTTTGATGTTTTTATTTTAAAATTTAAAGATTTTTAGTGCCTTTTTTTCTTCTTTGTCAACCTCTCACTGATTCTTACATAAAATTAATATGTTCTGAGAATTTCAGATTTCTTCTGGCCTGAGAGTAAGTTTAATGTAAAATTACTTTTCTTTACATTGAAGTTTTTATCAAATTAGTATAAATAAGTAGTTACATCCCTCCCCTTGCCCAGTTTTGGTGAGAACTGCTTAAGTACAAAGCACTCTTAGGAAAATTCTGCCAAAATTAAGTTCACTTTTTTTAATCTTCAAATTTTCTTTGTTATTATAGTGAATAACTACATTGTAACTTGTATGTATTTAGGTTACCCCAGTTAATTTTAAAAAATATGTGTTGGAATATATATATTCTGGAAAGGATAGTAATATGAAAAAAGACTTGGGTGACAAGTTTCCTATGTTCTTTTTGAGGGGAAAAAAGTTTCTCATGAGTTACAGAACTCAGTTCCTATGAATTCATAAATTATATTTTTGCTAAAATAACACATTGTGTTATAACATTTTATTGGTGTGAATTTCTTTCATGCCATTTAATAGAATGTTCTCTTTATAAGATATTTTAATTGTATTTACTGGAAGTAGTCGAAATTAAAACATTTTCTAAATTACTGTTCTATTAAATCTTAGATTAAAGAAATACAAGTATGTCCTCAGCAGAAGGGCATACTGTCTCATTCTGCCATAACAAATATTGCCTTTGCCATAATGGTATTTCTGCTGAGGGCATACAAGGTTTTAAGTTGGAGTGCTGATAGTATTACTTTAAAACATATATATGAATGACTGCCTTAATAAGTATTTTCAGTGATGAACCAACTGAATAGTAATGTTTTTAAGAAATCAGCTCGTATTTTCGTAGTGTTCGGTCATCAATAATCTTAACCCACATATTTGTTTCTCTAGAGAAAATTGGTCATGGTTTTAGAAAAAAATTTTTTTTTGGTTCATTGTAGAAAACTTTAAGAGGAAAAAAACTCTTAAATTATGAACCTAACTCGGCGGATGTTTTCATTTTTGTATACTCTCCAGCTTTGACAAATGTTTTTGATTATTCTATTATATTTAGTAGTTTCTGAAGAATTCTATAATCTTATGCTAAAAAAAAGAGAAAATCATACATAAAAATAATGCCTTAAAAAGGCCACCTATCTTTATCGCACACTTTGTTGGAAACAGTTTGATGAAAAGAATCTCTCTGTGTTGGAGTTGATACTTTATATAATACTCTTCTACATTTTCCTTCTGCTTTAGTTGACTTACGACTTTTATTAGGTGATAAGTGGGAGAGGCAGAGTATCTCTTCCTTCTCTGAAGTCATTTAATGAAGGTTTAGGGAAGTAGTGGAGAGTAAAAGTGGATGGTTGCAATATCTGAAGTTGTTGATTACATACTAGACAGGTTAGAAATATAAACAGTGAAAAAACGGTGGCTGACACTTTTTTTGACACTTTTGAAAATGTCATTTGGTGTCAATGGAGGTGGTGGTTTTTAGCTTTTTCTTTCAGGAATATAAATTTCATAGTGATACCATGTGTAACAGAGTAAATTTAGAGCTAGAGGAGACCAAAGGGGTCATCAAGTCCAGTAACTTCTTTGTTTCATTAGCGATGAAACACCCTGAAGACCTTTTTAACATGTAGTAAATGTTTGTCTTAATTAGGATGCTGTGGCATGAGTTGTGCATGAGAGAAGGATGAAAACGGCTCAGATTAATTAATGACTCATCTTCCTTTTTGACAGCACTTCTTTTAACTAGAATTTACATGTAGCAAAACACAGAGCTCTGATGTCCAGTAACTTATGCTGTTGAGGAAATGCTAGAATGATTGCATGACTTAATCAGTGCCTAATCAGTGTCACAGCTAACTAATGATAGATTAATTAAGACTGGTACCTCCTAGAACGGATGTTACTTCTTTAGTAACTCCCTCAGGAGCCTACTCCAAAAACCTGCATGCATGTATTCTTTACGCAGTCAACTTGTAATTAACATATACATAAATTTTATGGGAAAACCCAGGCTTTGCTGTCTTTAAACTTTGATTTGTGATATTTTTACAGTTTTTTAAAACTTATATTACCCACTTTTGTTTCCCTCTTCTGTTCCTCATTTAGCAACCCTTTGTTTAAAAGAATGTACATTGAGTTAGTTCTAGATATTCTGTTAAGAATCCTTCATATATAATGTGCTATTTTGTTGTTTTTGCAAGAAATTTGCATTCAAGACTTCAGCAGCAGATTATCAACTGAGTTATGTTTATAGCATTACAGTCTTGTTAGCACAAGACAATTTGCAGGCAAAGTTATTTGCTTAAAGGAATCGGATTTTGTGAAGAGGAAGGAAATCTTATGAGGAAGGAACATTTTTAGTTTTATTTATAGGCCCCTTATTCATTCATTCATCATTTATTCATTCATTCATTTATTATTTTGGAATCATTAATGTACAATTACATGAGCAACATTATAGTTACTAGACTCCCCCCATTATCAAGTCCCCACCATATACCCCATTACAGTCACTGTACATCAGCGTAGTAAGGTGCTATAGATTCACTACTTGTCTTCTCTGTGTGGTACTGCCTTCCCTGTGCCACACACCCCCGCCCCCACATATGGCCCTTTTTCCCCCTTATCCCTGCCTTCCCACCCATCCTGTCCCATTCCCTCTGGTAACTGTTAGTCCATTCTTGGGTTCTGTGAGTCTGCTGCTGTTTTGTTTCTTCAGTTTTTTCTTTGTTATACTCCACAGATGAGTGAAATCATTTGATACTTGTCTTTCTCCACCTGGCTTATTTCACTGAACATAATACCCTCTAGCTCCATCCATGTTGTTGCAAATGGTAGGATTTGTTTTCTTCTTATGGCTGAATAATATTCCATTGTGTATATGTACCACATCTTCCTTATCCATTCATCTACTGATGGACACTTAGGTTGCTTCCATTTCTTGGCTATTGTAAATAGTGCTGTGATAAACATAGGGGTGTATATGTCTTTTTCAAACTGGGCTGCTGTAGTCTTAGGGTAAATGCCTAGGAGTGGATACTGGGTCAAATGGTATTTCCATTTTGAGTTTTTTGAGGAACCTCCATACTGCTTTCCACAATGGTTGTACTACTTTACATTCCCACCAGCAGTATAGGAGGGTTCCCCTTTCTCCACATCCTCGCCAACATTTGTTGTTGTTTGTCTTTTGGATGGCGGCCATCTTAACTGGTGTGAGGTGGTATCTCATTGTGGTTTTAATTTGCATTTCTCTGATGATGAGGGATGTGGAGCATCTTTTCATGTGCCTCTTGGCCCTCTGAATTTCTTCTTTGGAGAAGTGTCTGTTCAGCTCCTCTGCCCACTTTTTAATTGGATTATTTGCTTTTTGTTTGTTGAGGTGTGTGAGCTCTTTATATAATTTGGATGTCAACCACTTATCAGATATGTCATTTATGAATATATTCTCCCATACTGTAGGAAGTCTTTTTGTTCTACTGATGTTATCCCTTGCAGTACAGAAGCTTTTTAGTTTGATATAGTCCCATTTGTTCATTTTTGCTTTTGTTTCCCTTGCGCGGGGAGACATGTTCATGAAGAAGTTGCTCATGTTTATATCCAAGAGATTTTTGCCTATATTTTTTCTAAGAGTTTTATGGTTTCATGACTAACATTCAGGTCTTTGATCCATTTTGACTTTACTTCTGTGTATGGTGTTAGACAGTAATCCAGTTTCATTCTCTTATATGTAGCTGTCCAGTTTTGCCAACACCAGCTGTTGAAGAGGCTGTCGTTTCCCCATTGTATATCCGGGGCCCCTTTATCGTATATTAATTGACCATATATGCTTGGGTTTATATCTGGGCTCTCTATTCTGTTCCACTGGTCTATGGGTCTGTTCTTTGTGCCAGTACCAAATTGTCTTGATTACTATGGCTTTGTAGTAGAGCTTGAAGTCAGGGAGCATAATCCCCCCTACTTTATTCTTCCTTCTCAGGATTGCTTTGGCTATTCGGGATCTTTTGTGGTTCCATATGAATTTTAGAACTATTTGCTCTAGTTCATTGAAGAATGCTGTTGGTAATTTGATAGGGATTGCATTGAATCTGTAGATTGCTTTAGGCAGGATGGCCATTTTGACAATATTAATTCCTAGCCAAGCACATGGGATGAATTTTCATTTATTAGTGTCCTCTTTAGTTTCTCTTAAGAGTGTCTTGTAGTTTTCAGGGTATAGGTCTTTCATATCCTTGGTTAGGTTTATTCCTAGGTATTTTATTCTTTTTGATGCAACTGTGAATGGAATTGTTTTCCTGATTTCTTGTTCAGCTAGTTCATCGTTAGTATATAGGAATGCAACAGATTTTTGTGTATTAATTTTGTATCCCGCAACTTTGCTGAATACAGATATTAGATCTAATAGTTTTGGAGTGGATTTTTTAGGGTTTTTTATGTACAATATTATGTCATCTGCAAACAAGGACAGTTTGAGTTCTTCCTTGCCGATATGTTGTTTGATTGCCGTGGCTAGGACCTCCAGTACTATGTTGAATAAAAGTGGGAAGAGTGGGCACCCTTGTCTTGTTCCCGATCTTAAAGGAAAAGCTTTCAGCTTCTCGCTGTTAAGTATAATGTTGGCTGTGGGTTTGTCATATATGGCCTTTATTATGTTGAGGTACTTGCCTTCTATACCCATTTTGTTGAGAGTTTTTATCATGAATGGATGTTGAATTTTGTTGAATGCTTTTTCCGCATCTATGGAGATGATCATGTGGTTTTTGTCCTTTTTGTTGATGTCGAGGATGATTTTGATCGATTTTCGAATGTTGTACTATCCTTGCATCTCTTAGATGAATCCCACTTTATCATCATGGTGTATGATCATCTTGATGTATTTTTGAATTCAGTTTGCAAATATTTTGTTGAGTGTTTTTGCATCTATTTTCATCTGGGTTGTTCTGTAATTTTCTTTTTTTGTGGGGTCTTTGTCTGGTTTTGGTGTTAGAGTGATGCTGGCCTCATAGAATGAGTTTGGAAGTATTCCCATCTCTTGTATTTTTTGGAAAACTTTAAGGAGAATGAGTATTATGTCTTCTCTAAATGTCTGATAAAATTCAGCAGTGAATCCGTCTGTATAGGCCCCTGTTCTTGACGGTGAATTGATTACTGCAGTGAAAATTGTGTTTCAGTGACATAGTTTTTTCCCATTCTCTGGTCTTTGAGGGAAGTGAGAAAAATGACGGTTCAGATCAGCAAGATTTAGTATTTGAGTGGTCGGTTACTGAGGGTACAGATAAGTCTCTGCCTTCAAGACTCTTACAGTCTAGTGCAGTTAATATATAATAGATTATTTCATTGATTTGTTAAGAGCTGAGTTAGAGATAATCAGGTTTACAGAGGCTTGGGGATGTGGAAGTGGTTACTTACTGGGGTGCATGGTACTTGGACTAAACTTTAAACAATAGTGATGAGAATTAGGAGAAAGAATGTTTAGGGTAAAGAGAAAAGAAGCAGCATGATAGAGTAGTGTGGGCAGGAAACTGGTATTACTAGAGTGCAAAGAGACAGCAAATAGTAATGAAAAAAGACTTGGAGAGGTAGATCTTGTAGGGTTTTATATATAATGCTATAATTTCATTGTTATGTTGAAGGGAGTTGATGGAAAGGAACAGTCAGGTTTGTGGTGTGGATGATGGATTTAAAAGGGGCAAGAATGAGAACTATTTTAGAGGTAAACTCATCAGGATTTGTGATTGACTGTTGGGGGCAAGGGAAAGGAAGAATGACTAGAAGTTTAGCATGGTTTCTGGCTTGATTATTTAGGTAGATGGTGGTAGCATTACTTGTGATCAAGAATATCATAGGAAAAATATAATAGAAAGAACAGGTTTGGGTATGGGGCTGGGATGGGAAAAGTGAAATCAGTTTTGGGTAAGTTGAATTTGAGGTGCCAATTGAAAGTGTTGATAAGGCTGCTGGATGTGAGTCACAAATTTACAGGTGATAGAGAAATTAGTAGAATTAATGTTGGAATTTATAATGAGCATTTGGAAGAGCCTCTTCCCCCCCGATATGCCCTTTTACCTGGGCTGCAGGTAAATAGAAAGCAAACTTTAACGCCCAGTTTTAGATTCCTGAGTAATCAGCTCTTTGTATTCCTAAAATGAGATCTGGTTCAAACGTTGAAAAAGTGGAACTTTCTTACATTATATACTGTTTTGCCCAATGTCAGGAGTTCTTAGGCTTAAAATGTGGTTGCCTCATTGATATGTTTGTTTTGTGATATAATATACTTAAGTTGTATAATTTTAATTGATTGGTAGATTTATTTCCTTCCCTACTGTACTCATTTCCAAATTTTGATTTATTATTTTGTTGCTAATAGAAAAGAACTTAGCTAGTACTGCAGTTCTAAAGAACCTAGAGGTTGTGTTTAATTCTAACATAAATAGTAGGATTACCAAGATGAGGCTGTATATGTACGTTTAAAACTCTTCCATTTATATTTTAAGTTTAGGTAATAAAATTAGGTTATTGCAGATGTTACGTAGGCAATTTCTAACCTGTACTTGGCCCAGCTACTATGTATTGTCTTTGGTTTTGATATCAGGGTAATGCTGACGTCATAAAACTAGTTGAGAAGTATTCCTCTCACTTCTGTTTCAGGACAAGTTTGTGTCAATTTAGTATTAGTTTATTTAAGATGTTTGGTAGGATTTTCCAGTGAAGCCATCTGTGCCTGGAGTTTTCTATGCTGGAAGCTTTTCCTACAGTTTGAACTTTTAAAATTGGATAAAGAGCTGGTGAGGTTATCTATTCTTGTATGAGCTATGGTGGTTCATATTTTGGAGAAATTTGACCATTTCATCTAAATTGTTGAATGAATGTGCATAATATTGTTTGTAATATTCCATTATTTTTCTTATTTAATGTGTGTAGGATGTGTAATGATCACTTTTCCATTTCTGATACTGTTAATTTGAGTTGTTTTCCCTTTTTTTCTGTCTTGCTGGAGGTTTATACATTTACTGATCTTTAAAAAAAAACAAAAAATTTGGTTTCATTGAGCTGTTTTTTTTTAATATAATTTATTTTATTATCATTAATCTACAATTACATGTGCAATATTACGGTTATCAAACTACCCCTTCATCAGGATCCCCCCACCAACCCCATTACAGTCACTGTCCATCAGCGTAGTGAGATGCTATAGAATCACTACGTGTCTTCTCTGAGTTGTACTGCCCTCCGCGTGCCCCCCCAACATTATATCTGCTAATCGTAATGCCCCTTTTTCCCCTCTTATCCCTCCCTTCCCACCCATTTTCCCCAGTCCCTTTCCCTTTGGTAACTATTAGTCCGTTCTTGGGTTCTGTGAGTCTGCTGCTGTTTTGTTCCTTCAGTATTTTTCTTTGTTCTTATACTCCACATATGAGTGAAATCATTTGATACTTGTCTTTTTCGGCTTGGCTTATTTCACTGAGCATAATACCCTCTAGCTCCATCCATGTTGTTGCAAATGGTAGGATTTGTTTTCTTCTTATGGCTGAATAATATTCCATTGTGTATATGTACCACACCTTCTTTATCCATTCATCTACTGATGGACACTTAGGTTGCTTCCATTTCTTGGCTATTGTAAATAGTGCTGCACTAAACATAGGGGTGAATCTGTCCTTCTCAAATTGGGCTGCTGCATTCTTAGGGTAAATTCCTAGGAGTGGAATTCCTGGGTCAAATGGTATTTCTATTTTGAGTTTTTTGAGGAACCTCCATACTGCTTTCCACAATGGTTGAACTAATTTGCAGTCCCACCAGCAGTGTAGGAGGGTTCCCTTTTCTCCACATCCTCGCCAACATTTGTTGTTGTTTGTGTTTTGGATGTTGGCCATCCTCACTGGTGTGAGGTGATATCTCATTGTGGTTTTAATCTGCATTTCTCTGATGATTAGCGATGTGGAGCATCTTTTCATGTGCCTGTTGGCCATCTGAATTTCTTCTTTGGAGAAGTGTCTATTCATGTCCTCTGCCCATTTCTTAATTGGATTATTTGCTTTCTGTTTGTTAAGGTGCATGAGTTCTTTATATATTTTGGATGTCAACCCTTTATCAGATACGTTTTTTATGAATATATTCTCCCATACTGTAGGATGTCTTTTTGTTCTACTGATGGTGTCCTTTGCTGTACAGAAGCTTTTCAGCTTGATATAGTCCCACTTGTTCATTTTTGCTTTTGTTTCCCTTGCTTGGGGAGATATGTTCATGAAGAAGTTGCTCATGTTTATGTCCAAGAGATTTTTGCCTATGTTTTTTTCTAAGAGTTTTATGGTTTCATGACTTACATTCAGGTCTTTGATCCACCTTGAGTTTACCTTTGTGTATGGGGCTAGACAGTAGTCCAGTTTCATTCTCTTACATGTAGCTGTCCAGTTTTTCCAACACCAGCTGCTGAAGAGGCTGTCATCTCCCCATTGTATATCCAAGGCACTTTTATCAAATATTAATTGACTGTATATGTTTGGGTTAATGTTTGGATTTTCTATTCTGTTCCACTGGTCTGTGGGTCTGTTTTTGTGCCAATACCAAATTGTCTTGATTACTGTGGCTTTGTAGTAGAGCTTGAAGTCAGGGAGTGTAATTCCCCCTGTTTTATTCCTCCTTCTCAGGATTGCTTTGGCTATTCGGGGTCTTTTGTGGTTCCGTATGAATTTTAGAATTATTTGTTCCAGTTCATTGAAGAAAGCTGTTGGTAGTTTGATAGGGATTGCATTGAATCTGTAGATCGCTTTAGGTAGTATAGCCATTTTGACAATATTTATTCTTCCTAGCCAAGAGCATGGGATGCATTTCCATTTGTTAGTGTCCCCTTTCATTTCTCTTAGGAGTGTCTTGTAGTTTTCAGAGTACAGGTCTTTCACTTCCTTCGTTAGGTTTATTCCTAGGTATTTTATTCTTTTTGATGCAATTGTGAATGGAATTGCTTTTCTGATTTCTCTTTCTGTTAGTTCATCGTTAGTGTATAGGAAAGCAACAGATTTCTGTGTGTTAATTTTGTATCCTGCAACTTTGCTGAATTCAGATATTAGTTCTAGTAGTTTTGGAATGGAATCTTTAGGGTTTTTTATGTACAGTATCATGTCATCTGCAAATAGTGACAATTTGACTTCTTCTTTACCAATCTGGATGCCTTGTATGTCTTTGTTTTGTCTGATTGCTCTGGCTAGGACCTCCAGTACTATGTTGAATAACAGTGGAGAGAGTGGGCATCCCTGTCTTGTTCCCGATCTTAGATGAAAAGCTTTCAGCGTCTCGCCGTTAAGTATGATGTTAGCTGTGGGTTTGTCATATATAGCCTTTATGATGTTGAGGTACTTGCCGTCTATACCCATTTTGTTGAGAGTTTTAATCATGAATGGATGCTGAATTTTGTCAAATGCTTTTTCAGCATCTATGGAGATGATCATGTGGTTTTTGTTCTTCTTTTTGTTGATGTGGTGGATGATGTTGATGGATTTTCGAATGTTGTACCATCCTTGCATCCCTGGGATGAATCCCACTTGATCATGATGGATGATCTTTTTGATGTATTTTTGAATTCAGTTTGCTAATATTTTGTTGAGTATTTTTGCATCTACGTTCATCAGGGATACTGGTCTGTAATTTTCTGTTTCGGTGAGGTCTTTTCCAGGTTTTGGTATTAGACTGATGCTGGCTTCATAGAATGTGTTTGGAAGTATTCTCTCCTCTTCTATTTTTTGGAAAACTTTAAGGAGAATCGGTGTTATTTCTTCTCTATATGTCTGGTAGAATTCAGAGGTGAATCCGTCAGGCCCGGGGGTTTTGTTCTTGGGTAGTTTTTTGATTACCATTTCGATTTCATAGCTGGTGATTGTTCTGTTTAGTTTTTCTGTTTCTTGCTTGGTCAGTCTTGGAAGGTTGTATTTTTCTAAGAAGTTGTCCATTTCTTCTGTGTTTTCCAGCTTGTTAGCATATAGATTCTCATAATATTCTCTTATGATTCTTTGTATTTCTGTGGGGTCCGTCGTGATTTTTCCTTTCTCATTTCTGATGGTGTTTATGTGTGTAGATTCTCTTTTTCTCTTAATGAGTCTGGCTAGGGGTTTATCTATTTCGTTTATTTTTTCAAAGAACCAGCTCTTGGTTTCATTGATTTTTTTCTATTGTTTTATTCTTCTCAATTTTATTTATTTCTTCTCTAATCTTTATTATGACCCACGTTCTGGTGACTTTGGGCCTCATTTGTTCTTCTTTTTCCAATTTCAGTAATTTTGTCTCTAGACTATTCATTTGGGAATGTTCTTCCTTCTTTAAATAGGCCTGGATTGCAATATACTTTCCTCTTAGAACTGCCTTTGCTGCGTCCCACAGAAGTTGTGGCTTTGTGTTGTTGTTGTCATTAGTCTCCATATATTCTTTGATTTCTGTTTTGATTTGGTCGTTAACCCATTGATTAATTAGGAGAGTGTTGTTAAGTCTCCATGTATTTGTGAGCCTTTTTGATTTCTTTCTAAAATTTATTTCTAGTTTTATACCTTGTGATCTGAGAAGTTGGTTGGTAGGATTTCAATATTTTTGAAATTACTGAGGTTCTTTTTGTGGCCTAGTATGTGGTGTATTCTGGAAAATGTTCCATGTGCACTTGAGAAGAATGTGTATCCTGTTGCGTTTGGGTGTAGAGTTCTGTAGATGTCTGTTAGGTCCATCTGTTCTAGTGTGTTGTTCAGTGCCTCTGTGTCTTTACTTATTTTCTGTCTGGTTGATCTGTCCTCTGGAGTGAGTGGTGTGTTGAAGTCTCCTAAGATGAATGCATTGCTGTCTATTTCCTCCTTTAATTCTGTTAGTATTTGTCTCACATATGGTGGCGCTCCTGTGTTGGGTGCATATATATTTATAATGGTTATATCTTCTTGTTGGACTGACCCCTTTATCATTATGTAATGTCCTTCTTTATCTTTTGCTACTTTCTTCGTTTTGAAGTCTATTTTGTCTGATACAAGTACTGCAACACCTGCTTTTTTCTCTTTGTTGTTTGCATGAAATATCTTTTTCCATCCCTTCACTTTTAGTCTGTGTATATCTTTGGATTTGAGGTGAGTTTCTTGTAGGCAGCATATAGATGGGTCTTGCTTTTTTATCCATTCTGTTACTCTGTGTCTTTTGATTGGTGCATTCAGTCCATTTACATTTAGGGTGATTATTGATAGGTATGTACTTATTGCCATTGCTGGCTTTAGATTCGTGGTTACCAAGGGTTCAAGGGTTGCTTCTTTACTATCTAACAATCTAACTTAACTTTCTTGTTAAGTTATTGTAAACACAGTCTGATGTTTCTTTATTTCTCTCCCTTCTTATTCCTCCTCCTCCATTCTTTCTATAATAGGTGTTTTATTCTTTGCCTTTAGTTAGTATTTGGATGGTCTGCTTTCTTTGCTATGATTTTATTTTCTCTGGTGACATCTTTTTAGCCTTAGGTGTGCTTCCATCTAGAGCAGTCCATTTAAGATATCCTGTAGTGGTGGTTTATGAGAGGCAAACTCTCTCAACTTTCGTTTATCTGGAAATTGTTTAATCCCTCCATCATATTTAAATGATAATCGTGCTGGATACAATATTCTTGGTTCGAGGCCCTTCTGTTTCATAACGTTAAATATATCATGCCATTCTCTTCTGGCCTGTAAGGTTTCTGTTGAGAAGTCTGATGGTAGTCTGATGGGTTTTCCTTTGTAGGTGATCTTTTTTCTCTCTCTAGCTGCCTTTAATACCCTGTCTTCATCTTTGTTCTTTGCCATCTTAATTATTACGTGTCTTGGTGTTGTCTTCCTTGGGTCCCTTGTGTTGGGAGATCTATGAGCTTCAGTGGACTGCGAGGCTACTTCCTTCCCCAGCAAGGGAAAGTTTTCAGCAATTATTTCTTCAAAGACAGTTTCTATCCCTTTTTCTCTCTCTTCTTCCTCTGGTTCTCCTATAATGCGAATATTGTTCCGTTTGGATTGGTCACACAGTTCTCTTAATATTCTTTCATTCCTAGAAATCCTTTTATCTCTCTCTGCCTCGGCTGCTCTGTACTCCTGTTCTCTGTTTTCTATTCCATTAACAGTCTCTTGCATCTCATCCATTCTGCTTTTAAGCCCGTCGATCGCTTGTCTGATTTCTGCATTGTCTTTCCTCAGTTCCCTCACTTCCTCCCTCAGCCCTTGCACATTTCTCTGTAGGTCCATCAGCATGGTTATGACTTTTATTCTGAATTCTTTTTCAGGAAGACTGTGCATTTCCATCCCTTCAGACTCCCTCTCTGGGGTTGTCTGGTTGATTTTGGTCTGAACCATATTCCTCTGTCTTTTCATGGCTATAGAATTGGTCACTGATAGTTGCCACGTATGTCAGCTGGGCTCTTTAAGACTTTAAAAGAAGAAAAAAAAGAAGAAAGAAAGAAAAGAATAAACAAAAAACAAAACAAAAGAAAAAAACAAAAAAAAAAGCCCACCGGACGTAGATTCTGTGGGAATGCTGTAGGTGGCGCTATTGCCCCACTATTCCATAGCTGTGACTGCGCTGCTCCGCGGGGCCCTTTATCGCTCTGGCAGGGGTGGGAACGAATAGGAAGCTGTTGATCTCAGTGAGAAGTGTAAGTATGGCTACGCTTCCTCAATCGCCAGCTATGGCGCCTGAAACTCCCCCGGACTCCCATCCTGCTGGGCTGAGTGTGCTGGGGCGATCCGTCTCCTCCGCTGGGCTCCTGTCTCTTTAAGACCGCTGAAGAAAGCGCACGCTTTTTTTTTTCCTTCCCGGGAGCCGGCTGCAAGCCCCCTGGCGCGTTCCCCGCTCAGATCCTGCTGCTCTGTCTCTCCAATCTCCGCTGCACTGCGCAATGTGGGTCAGCGCTCCCCGCGCAGATCACCGGGGCTGGCTACTTCGCGGGGTGCACTTCCACTCCCTCCCGGCTCTGAATCCTCTCCTCCCGCCGGTGCGCTGGGGTGGGGGAGGGCTCGGGTCCCGCCGGGTCGCGGCTCCGTATCTTACCCGCCTCTTGGGGTGCCGAGTCCTCTCGGGTGTAGCTGCACGCTGTGCGCTTTCCTGTGTATTCTTGTCTCTCTTTTAGGAATAGATGTATTTTCTGTGTTTTCGTAGATAAATAAAGTGTTGGGAGGAAATTTCTGCCGCCCTGCTCACACCGCCATCTTCCCGGAAGTCCCCATTGAGCTGTTTTTAAACGCATTGATTTTTGGTTCTGTTGAATTCTTTGTCTCTTGACAGTAAGTTTCATTTTC
This sequence comes from Smutsia gigantea, assembly GCA_032199065.1. Taxonomy (NCBI): domain Eukaryota; kingdom Metazoa; phylum Chordata; class Mammalia; order Pholidota; family Manidae; genus Smutsia; species Smutsia gigantea. The sequence continues at coordinate 35,077 of JAVSCE010010567.1, read as the reverse complement.
TTCCTATTTTGCATGCCTTGCACTATTTTGTTGAATGCTGGATATCATGAATAGAACAATAATGACTGAGTAAATAGTATTATATGCCAGAAAAATTGCATACTTGGACTTTTAATGTAGAGGGTTAAGTTGAGTTTCAGTTTGTTATTGCAAAGAATACCTTAAATGCACCATTGGCCTCAGATTTCTCTAGTGTTACTTTGTGCTTAGGCTAGAAGTTGAGGTATGGGAAAGTGTTTCTCAGTTTTCCTGATTGACTCTCAGGTTTGGTCGTTCCCTGTGTGTCTGTGCCTCATTGTGGAATCTAGATGATCCTAACCCTCTCACAGACCACTCTTACGTTAATTGCTGCTAGTTAGCCTGATGGTGGAGTCAGGAATACCTCTGATGTCATGGTCTACTCTCGCACTTGGATAGGTTCTGTGTATCTGCGCATCAGGGGTGGGGCTCTCAGTGATCTTGCCCCTCTAGGCCAAACTAGGTCTTGTATCTTTTCACATCTGGTTTAGAAAAGAGTTTCCTGATCCTGCTTCAGTAGTAGGCTATCTCTAATCGTGTATAAGACCTTGGACCAGGATTGTTTGACCCTCTCCTAGTGGTAAGGGTTTTACCTTTCACTCTGCCCTCATCCCTTAATGATGTCTTCCTTGTGCTCCTGGGGTGACAGGACTTGCTGCCCCTCCCTCAGCCTTGAAGTTTTTGTTCCTTAGTGGAAAAGGATCTGGTTGGGGCTTTGATTTCCCTCCCTCCATCCCAACCACACTGCCATAGTAGACTCTTCTGACTTCCAGCCTTGTATGACAGAGGAAGGTTCTCTCCAATCCCATGTTCCCATATTAGAAGCACTTGTTGGAGCTCTGTGGCAGACTCTGCAGAGAGATTTACATTCCATTGTGCCTATGGCTCCCAGGGTGCTACATGCTTATGCTAGCCCACACTTTGCCTTTTGGAGTTTATTAACAATTTTAGATGAATTCTTTTTGCCTGCTTTTATGGCACTACCGACTCTTCCCTTGCTCCTCTTCCACAGGTGAGCTAGTGCTGACAACTGTCTCTCCTAGGAAGGGCTGGTCTTTTTGTGGATCTTTATTTGATTGCCCTGAGTTCTCAGCTCTGTGATGGGTTCTAGAAAAATTTAGTTTTTGTTACCTAGTTTTTTCTTGTTGGGCTGGTAATGGCGTTTTTTCCAGCTTTCTATTGTGTAGGCAGAACTCAAATAATGTATAAAAGTGGATCTTTGGCGGAACTCCAACTTACCAGAGTAGCTTTCCTCTCTTTTCTGGAGCTGTAGATTCTAATTCTGTGACTTCTTTGGACTCTGGTGGCTTGGGATAAACTCCCTTGCCTTCTACTTGCTTTGGATCAAAGGAAAGGGTTCGTGTTAGCTAGACTGATAGTAAAGAGAACAGTTTCCCAGCTGGTCCTACATTGCTTTTTCCTTTTTCCTAAACACTCTGGTTCCCCCAAAGCTATCTGGTAGTCAGCACCTTTAATTTTGCTGTCTTTTCCTAGAACTCCTCTTCCTCCAAACCCTGCTTATTCTTTCATTCCATGAAAAACTAGGTATATAGTGAATTTTTAAACCCAGAATTTAGTGAAATATTTCTGTATTTTGACAATCCACGTTTGTTTTTTTTTTTGGTCTACAGGTTTATTTTGTCATTTCTTCTAAGAAGTAGGTATTTAAAAGGCAGGATAGAATGGTGAATTGTATTTGGTCTCTGTATTTTTTTTCATATACAACAATGTATATTATACAGCGTAGTAGAACTCCTTTTGGGTTTCTGGACCCAATCCAATGCTTTTGTGTGCTTGTGTGTGTGTGAAGGGGGTCTTCCCATACAACACCAGGCAATTCTTGAACACCAGCAGGGTGTCCAAGAATTCTGACCCTATCTGCCTGGAGACAGTACCAGATTCCCCAAGTTAAGGGTTCTGTCCTACAATACTGCCCTCCGCACCCAACTCCAGACTCTGGTCACAAGCCCTGGGCAGTTAACCTGTGCTTCTGACCTACTGGATACAGATGGGAGGTTCCCACGACCTTCCCCTTAGGTTCAATTTGCGAGAGGGCTCCCAGAACTCAGGAAAACACTTAAGTTTACCAGTTTGATAAAGGATTCCATGAAGGATACAAGTTAACAGCCAGATGAAGAGATACATAAGGCAAGGTCCCAAATAAAGGAGCTTTTCTGTCCTTGCGGAGCTTGGGGCCTGGCTTGGTGGCACTTGGAGTTCTGGTTCTCCAAGAGTGGAAGTACCCTTTCTGACAGAGAATCAGGATCCAAGAGCAGTAAGCTCTTCTCAAGCAGTTTTGGGAAAGGCTTCATTGCATAGTCAATGACTGACTAAATTACTGGCCACTGACTGATTCAGCCTCCAGCTCCTGCCCCTTTGGTGGGATCCAAAAGTCTCTCATTAACATAACGACACACCCATTTCACCTTTAAGACTCTGCAGTGTCTTTAGGAACTATGGATGAAGACCAGATATACCTGGGAGATACATATTTGCTCATACAAATGACCAAATATGTGTTTCTTATGACTCATTATATTGCAGTCTTTCCTATACTTCTATCCCCATTCTATTCTCCCTCCTGTCACTGCAGTGTATTTAAAAAGAAAAAAAATAAGAGATTTTGTTTTCTGATTCCAGAGTACCCATCTCTCACCTTATTGGAAACCTTTACCTAACACTATTTTAAAAAATTTTTTATTAAGGTATTATTGCTATACACTCATATGAAGGTTTCATATAAAAAAACAATGTGGTTACTACATTTACCCACATTATCAAGTCCCAACTCATAACCCATTGCAGTCACTGTCCATCAGTGTAGTAAGATGCTGTAGATTCAATAATTGCCTTCTCTGTGCTACGCTGCTTTCTCTGTGACCCCTCAAACAATGTGTACTAAACATAATGCCCTTCAATCCCCATCTCCCTCCCTCCTAACCTGCCCTCCACACCCCTCTCCTTCAGTAACCACTAGTCCCTTCTTGGAGTCTGCTGCTATTTTGTTCCTTCAGTTCTGCTTTATTGTTATATTCCACAAATGAGAGAAATCATTTGGCACTTGTCTGCTAGTTTGTTGAAAAATGCTGTTGGTATTTTGATAGGAATTGCATTGAATCTGTAGATTGCTTTAGGCAGGATGGCCATTTTGACAATATTAATTCTTCCTATCCATGAGCACGGGATGTGTTTCCATTTATTGGTATCTTCTTTAATTTCTCTCATGAGTGTCTTGTAGTTTTCAGAGTATAGGTCTTTCACTTCCTTGGTTAGGTTTATTCCTAGGTATTTTATTCTTTTTGATGCAACTTTGAATTGAATTGCTTTCCTGATTTCTCTCTCTTCTAGGTTATTGTTAGTGTATAGGAATGCCACGGATTTCTGCGTATTAATTTTGTATCCTACAGCTTTGCTGAGCTCAGATATTAGATCTAGTAGTTTTGGAGTGGATTATTTAGGGTTTTTTATGTACACTATCATGTCATCTGCAAACAGGGACAGTTTAACTTCTTCCTTACCAATCTGGATGCCTTTTACTTCTCTGTGGTCCGATTGCCTCCGATTGCCTTGGCCTAAACCTCCAGACCTATGTTGAATAAAACTGGGGAGATGGGCATCCTTGTCTTGTTTCCTGTCTTAAAGGAGAAGCTTTCAGCTTCTCACTGTTACATATAATGTTGGTTGTGGGTTTGTCATATATGGCTTTTATTATGTTGAGGTACTTGCCCTCTATACCCATTTTGTTGAGAGTTTTTATCATGAAAGGATATTGAATTTTGTCAAATGCTTTTTCAGCACCTATGGAGATGATCATGTGGTTTTTGTCCTTCTTTTTGTTGATGTGGTGGATGATGTTGATGGATTTTCGAATGTTGTACCATCCTTGCATCCCTGAGATGAATCCCACTTGATGATGATGGATGATCTTTCTGATGTATTTTTGAATTCAGTTTGCTAATATTTTGTTAAGTATTTTTACATCTATATTCATCAGGGATATTGGTCTGTAATTTTCTTTTTTTGTGGTGTCTTTCCCTAGTTTTGGTATGAGAGTGATGTTGTTCTTGTAGAGTGAGTTTGGGAGTACTCCTTCCTCTTCTACTTTTTGGAAAACTTAAGGAGGATGGGTATAAGGTCTTCACTAAATGTTTGATAAAATCCAGCAGTGAAACCATCTGGTCCAGGAGTTTTGCTCTTAGGCAGTTTTTTGATTACCAATTCAATTTCTTTTTTTTAATAATTTATTTTGGTATCATTAATCTGCAATTACATGTGCAATATTATGATTATTAAACTACCCCCTTCATCAGGTCCCCCCCACCAACCCCATTACAGTCACTGTCCATCAGCGTAATGAGATGCTATAGAATCACTACTTGTCTTCTCTGAGTTGTACAGCCCTCCCCATGACCCCCCAACATTGCATCTGCTAATCGTAATGCCCCTTTTTCCCCCTTATCCCTTCCTTCCCACCCATCTTCCCCACTCCCTTTCCCTTTGGTAACTATTAGCCCATTATTGGGTTCTGGAGTCTGCTGCTGTTTTGTTCCTTCAGTTTTTTTCTTTGTTCTTATACTCCACATATGAGTGAAATCATTTGATACTTGTCTTTCTCAGCTTGGCTTATTTCACTGAACATTAATACCCTCAAGCTCCATCCATGTTGTTGCAAATGGTAGGATTTGTTTTCTTCTTATGGCTGAATAATATTCCATTGTGTATATGTACCACATCTTCCTTATCCATTCATCTACTGATGGACACTTAGGTTGCTTCCATTTCTTGGCTATTGTAAATAGTGCTGCAATGAACATAGGGGTGCATATGTCTTTTTCAAACCGGGCTGCTGCAGTCTTAGGGTAAATTCCTAGGAGTGGAATTCCTGGGTCAAATGGTATTTCTATTTTGAGTTTTTTGAGGAACCTCCATACTGCTTTCCACAATGGTTGAACTAATTTGCATTCCCACCAGCAGTGTAGGAGGGTTCCCTTTTCTCCACATCCTCGCCAACATTTGTTGTTTGTGTTTTGGATGGTGGCCATCCTCACTGGTGTGAGGTGATATCTCATTGTGGTTTTAATCTGCATTTCTCTGGTGATTAGTGATGTGGAGCATCTTTTCATGTGCCTGGTGGCCATCTGAATTTCTTATTTGGAGAAGTGTCTATTCATGTCCTCTGCCCATTTCTTAATTGGATTATTTGCTTTTTGTTTGTTAAGGTGCGTGAGTTCTTTATATATTTTGGATGTCAACCCCTTATTGGATATGTCATTTATGAATATATTCTCCCATACTGTAGGATCTCTTTTTGTTCTACTAATGGTGTCCTTTGCTGTACAGAAGCTTTTCAGCTTGATATAGTCCCACTTGTTCATTTTTGCTTTGTTTCCCTTGCTTGGGGAGATATGTTCATGAAGAAGTCACTCATGTTTATGTCCAAGTGCTTTTGCCTATATTTTTTTCTAAGTGTTTTATAGTTTCATGACTTACATTCAGGTCTTTGATCCAGCTTGAGTTTACCTTTGTGTATGGGGTTAGACAGTAGTCCAATTTCATTCTCTTACATGTAGCTGTCCAGTTTTTCCAACACCCGCAGCTGAAGACGCCGTCATCTCCCCAATGTATATCCAAGGCTCCCTTATCAAATATTAATTGACTGTATGTGTTTGGGTTGATGTTTGGATTTTCTATTCTATTCCACTGATCTTTGGGTCTGTTTTTGTGCCAATACCAAATTGTCTTGATTACTGTGGCTTTGTAGTAGCTTGAAGTCATGGGGCGTAATTCCCCCTGTTTTATTCCTCCTTCTCAGGATTGCTTTGGCTATTCGGGGTCTTTTGTGATTCCATATGAATTTTAGAATTATTTGTTCCAGTTCATTGAAGAAAGCTGTTGGTAGTTTGATAGGGATTGCATTGAATCTGTAGATCGCTTTGGGTAGTATAGCCATTTTGACAATATTTATTCTTCCTAGCCAAGAGCATGGGATGCATTTCCATTTGTTAGTGTCCTCTTTAATTTCTCTTAGGAATGTCTTGTAGTTTTCCGGATACAGGTCTTTCACTTCCTTCGTTAGGTTTATTCCTAGGTATTTTATTCTTTTTGATGCAATTGTGAATGGAATTGTTTTCCTAATTTCTCTTTGTTAGTTTATCGTTAGTGTATAGGAAATCAACAGATTTCTGTGTGTTAATTTTGTATCCTGCAACTTTTCTGAATTCAGATATTAGTTCTAGTAGTTTTGGAGTGGAGTCTTTAGGATTTTTTATGTACAATATCATGTCGTCTGCAAATAGTGAAAATTTGACTTCTTCTTTACCAATCTGGATGCCTTGTATGTCTTTGTTTTGTCTGATTGCTGTGGCTAGGACCTCCAGTACTATGTTGAATAACAGTGGAGCGAGTGGGCATCCCTGTCTTGTTCCCAATCTTAGATGAAAAGCTTTCAGCTTCTCGCCGTTAAGTATGATGTTAGCTGTGCGTTTGTCATATATGACCTTTATGATGTTGAGGTACTTGCCGTCTATACCCATTTTGTTGAGAGTTTTAATCAGGAATGGATGCTGAATTTTGTCAAATGCTTTTTCAGCATCTATGGAGATGATCATGTGGTTTTTGTTCTTCTTTTTGTTGATGTGGTGGATGATGTTGATGGATTTTCGAATGTTGTACCATCCTTGCATCCCTGGAATGAATCCCACTTGATCATGGTGTATGATCCTCTTGATGTATTTTTGAATTCGGTTTGCTAATATTTTGTTGAGTATTTTTGCATCTACGTTCATCGGGGATATTGGTCTGTAATTTTCTTTTTTGGTGAGATCTTTGCCCGGTGTTGGTATTAGAGTGATGCTGGCTTCATAGAATGAGTTTGGAAGTATTCCCTCCTCTTCTATTTTTTGGAAAACTTTAAGGAGAATCGGTGTTATTTCTTCTCTATATGTCTGGTAGAATTCAGAGGTGAATCCATCTGGTCCGGGGGTTTTATTCTGGGTAGTTTTTTGATTACTGATTCAATTTCATTGGTGGTGATTGGTCTGTTTAGTTTTTCTTTTCCTTGCTTGGTCAGTCTTGGAAGGTTGTATTTTTCTAAGAATTTGTCCATTTCGTCTAGGTTTTCCAGCTTGTTAGCATGTAGATTCTCATAATATTCTCTTATAATTCTTTGTATTTCTGTGGGGTCTGTCGTGATTTTTCCTTTCTCATTTCTGATTCTGTTTATGTGTGTAGATTCTCTTTTTCTCTTAATGAGTCTGGCTAGGGGTTTATCTATTTTGTTTATTTTTTCAAAGAACCAGCTCTTGGGTTTATTGATTTTTTTCTATTGTTTTATTCTACTCAATTTTATTTATTTCTTCTCTGATATTTAATATGACCCTCCTTCTGGTGACTTTGGGCCTCATTTGTTCTTCTTTTTCCAATTTCAGTAATTGTGTCTTTAGGCTATTCATTTGGGAATATTCTTCCTTCTTTAAATTGGCCTGGATTGCAATATACTTTCCTCTTAGAATTGCCTTTGCTGCGTCCCACAGAAGTTGTGGCTTTGTGTTGTTGTCATTAGTCTCCATGTATTCTTTGATTTCTGTTTTGATTTGGTTGTTAACCCATTGATTAATTAGGAAAATGTTGTTAAGTCTCCATGTATTTGTGAGCCTTTTTGTTTTCTTTGTACAATTTATTTCTAGTTTTATACTTTTATGATCTGAGAAGTTGGTTGGTAGGATTTCAATATTTTTGAATTTTGAATTTACTGAGGTTCTTTCTGTAGCCTAGCATGTCGTCTATTCTGGAAAATGTTCCATGTGCACTTGAGAGGAATGTGTATCCTGTTGCGTTTGGGTGTAGAGTTCTGTAGATGTCTGTTAGGTCCATCTGTTCTAGTGTGTTGTTCAGTGCCTCAGTGTCTTTACTCATTCTCTGTCTGGTTGATCTGTCCTTTGGAGTGAGTGGTGTGTTGAAGTCTCCTAAAATGAATGCATTGCTGTCTATTTCCTCCTTTAATACTGTTAGTGTTTGTTTCACATATGCTGGCGCTCCTGTGTTGGGTGCATGTAGATTTATAATGGTTACATCTTCCTGTTGGACTGACCCCTTTATCATTATGTAATGTCCTTCTTTATCTCTTGCTACTTTCTTCGTTTTGAAGTCTATTTTGTCTGAAACAAGTACTGCAACACCTGCTTTTTTCTCTTTGTTGTTTGCATGAATATCTTTTTGCATCCCTTCACTTTTAGTCTGTGTATATCTTTGTGTTTGATGTGAGCCTCTTGTAAGCAGCATATAGATGCGTCTTGCTGTTTTATCCATTCTATTACTCTGTGTCTTTTGATTGATGCATTCAGTCCTTTTACATTTAGGGTGATTATCAATAGATATGTACTTATTGCCATTGCTGGCTTTAGATTCGTGGTTACCAAAGTTGAAGAGTAGCTTCTTTACTATCTAAGAGGCTAACTTAACTTTCTTGTTAAGTTATTTTAAACACAGCTTAATGATTCTTTATTTCTCTCCATTCTTATTCTTCCTCCTCCATTCTTTATATACTAGGTGTTTTATTCTTTGCCTTTAGTTAGTATTTGGATGGTCTGCTTTCTTTGCTATGATTTTATTTTCTCTGGTGACATCTTTTTAGCCTTAGGGGTGCTTCCCTCTAGAGCAGTCCGTTTAAGGTGTCCTGTAGTGGTGGTTTATGAGAGGCAAACTCTCTCAACTTTCGCTTGTCTTGAAATTGTTTAATACCTCTGTCATATTTAAATGATAATCGTGCTGGATACAGTATTCTTGGTTTGAGGCCTTCTGTTTCATTACGTTAAATATATCATGCCATTCTCTTCTGGCCTGTAAGGTTTCTGTTGAGAAGTCTGATGATAGTCCGATGGGTTTTCCTTTGTAGGTGATCTTTTTTCTCTCTCTAGCTGCCTTTAATACTCTGTCTTTATCTTTGATCTTTGCTATTTTAATTATTATGTGTCTGGGTGTTGTCTTCCTTGGGTGTCTTGTGTTGGGAGATCTGTGGGCTTCTGTGGACTGCGAGACTATTTCCTTCCCCAACATCGGGAAGTTTTCAGCAATTATATCTTCAAAGACACTTTGTATCCCTTTTTCTCTCTCTTCTTCTTCTGGTACTCCTATAATGTGAATATTGTTCTGCTTGGATTGGTCACACAGTTCTTTTAATATTCTTTCTTTCCTAGAGATCCTTTTATCTCTCTCTGCCTCAGCTTCTCTGTATTCCTGTTCTGTGATTTCTATTCCATTAACAGTCTCTTGCATGTCATCCAGTATGCTGTTAAGCCTGTTGATCAGTTGTCTGATTTCTGCATTGTCTTTCTTCACTTCCCTCACTTCCTCCCTCAGCTCTTGCACATTTCTCTGTAGATCCATTGGCATGGTTATGACTTTTATTCTGAATTCTTTTTCAGGAAAATTGTGCATTTCCATCCCTTCAGGCTCCCTCTCTGGGGTTGTCTGCTTGATCTTAGTCTGGACCATGTTCCTTTGTCTTTTCATGGCTATAGAAGTGGTCACTGGTAGGTGCCACATATGTCAGCTGGGCTCTTTAAGACTTTAAGTAGAAAAAAGAAAAGGAAAAGGAAGAAAAAAAAGAGACAAAAAGAAAGAAAAGAAAAAAGAAAGAGAAGGAAAAACAAAAAACAAAATAAAACAGGAAAAAACACCCACCAGGAGTAGATTCTGTGGGGATGCTGTAGGTGGCTCTGTTGCTCCACTATTCCGCAGCCACAGCCGCTCCACTCCACCCCGCAGGGCCCTTTATAACTCCGCTTTGTGGAGTGCCGAGTCCTCTCAGGTGTAGCTGCAGGCTGTGTGCTGTCCTGTATCTTCTGGTCTCTTTTTTAGGAATAGTTGTACTTGTTGTACTTTCATAAATACATATGGTTTTGGTTGGAGATTTCCGCTGCCCTGCTCTTGCCGCCATCTTCCCGGAAGTCTCCAATTCAATTTCTTGGCTTGTAGTTGGTCTATTCAGATTTTCCGTTTCATCCTGGGTCAGCCTTGGAAGGTTGTATTTTTCTTGAAAGTTGTCAATTTCTTGTAGGTTATCCAGTTTGTTTCCATATAATTTTTCATAGTATTCTCTTGTAATTCTTTGTATTTCTGTTGTGTCCATGGTGATTTTTCCTTTCTCAGTTCTGATTCTGTTTATGTGTGTAGACTCTCTTTTTTTTTTTATAAGTCCGGCCACGGTTTAAGTATTTTGTTTATTTTCTCGAAGAACCAGCTTCTGCGTTCATTGATTCTTTGTTTTAGTCTTCTCAATTTTTTTTATTTCTGCTTTAGTCTTTATTATGTCCCTCTTTCTACTGACTTTGGTTCTCATTTGTCCTTCCTTTTCTAGTTTCATTAATTGTCAGTTTAGACTGTTCATATGGGATTGTTCTTCTTTCTTGAGGTAGGCCTGTATTGCAATATATTTTCCTCTTAGTATGGCCTTTGCTGCATCCCACAGATTTTGTGGTGTTGAATTATTGTTGTCATTTGTCTCCATATACTGCTTGATCTCTGTTTTAATTTGGTCATTGGTCCATTGATCATTTAGGAGCATGTTATTAAGCCTCCATGTGTTTGTTGGCTTTTTCGTTTTCTTTGTGTAATTTATTTCTATTTACACACCTTTGTGATCTAAGAAGCTGGTTGATATAATTTCAGTCTTTTTGAATTTCCTGAGGTTCTTTTTGTTGCCTAGTATATTATCTATTCTTGAAAATGTTCCATTTGGTCTTGAAGAGAAAGTGTACCCTGTTGCTTTTGGATGGAGTGTTCTGTAGATGTCCATTAGGTCCATCTGTTCTAATATGTTGTTTAGTGCCTCTGTCTCTCTGTTTATTTTCTGTCTGGTTGATCTGTCCTTTGGAGTGATTGGTGTGTTGAAGTCTCCTAAAAAGAATGCATTGCATTCTGTTTCCCCTTTAGTTACGTTAGTATTTGTTTCACATATGTAGGTGATCCTGTGTTGGGTGCATAGGTATTTATAATAGTTATATCCTCTTGTTGGACTGACCCTTTTATCATTACGTAATGTCCCTCTTTGTCTCTTGTGACTTTCTTTGTTTTGAAGTCTATTTTGTCTTATACAAGTACTGCAACTCATGCTTTTTTCTCATTATTATTGTATGAAATATATTTTTCAATCTCTTTACTTTTAGTCTGTGTATGTCTTTTTGTTGGAAGTGAGTCTCTTGTAGGCAGCATATAGATGGATCTTGTTTTTTGTATCCATTCAGTAACTCTGTGTCTTTTGATTGGTGCATTTAGACCATTTACATTTAGGGTGATTATTGGTAGGTATGTACTTATTGCCATTGCAGGCTTTAGATTCGTGGTTACCAAAGGTTCAAGGGTAATTCCCTTACTATCCAACAGTCTAATTTAACTCACTTCATATGCTATAACAAACACAAACTAAAGCTTGTTTTTTTCCTTCTCCATTCTTTGTATTTTATGAATCATATTCTGTATTCTTTGTCTATCTCTTGGGTGACATATATTTAGCCTTAGGAATACTTCCATCTGTAGGAGTCCCTCCAAAATGCACTCTGTATGTGGTTTGTAGGAGGTAAATTCTCTCAGCTTTTGCTTATCTGAAAATTGTTTAATCCCTCCTTCAAATTTAAATGATAACCTTGCCAGGTAGAGAGTATTCTTGGTTCAAGGCCCTTCTGCCTCATTGCATTAAATATAACATGCCGCTCCCTTCTGGCTTATAAGGTTTCTGTTGAGAAGTCTGATGATAGCCTGATGTGTTTTCCTTTGCATGTGATCTTTTTTCTCTATCTGCCTTTAAAAGTCTGTCTTTATGCTTGATCTTTGCCATGTCTTGATGTTGTGTTCCTTGAGTCCCTTGTTTTGGGAGGTCTGTACACCTCTATAGTTTGAGAGACTCTCTCCTTCCCCAGATTGGGGAGGTTTTCCGCAATTACCTCCTCAATAACACTTTGTATCCCTTTTTTTCTCTCCTCTTCTTCTGGTACCCCTATAATGTGAATATTGTTCTGTTTGGATTGGTCACACAGTTCTCTCAATATTCTTTCATTCTTAGAGATCCTTTTTCTCTCTGTGCCTTAGCTTCTTTGTATTCTACTTCTCTAATTTCTCTTCCATTTACTGTCTCTTCTACTACATCTAATATGCTTTTAAATCCCTCCATTGTATGTTTCATTTCAGATATGGAATTTTCTAATGGTTGAATCTCCGTCTTAAATTCATTCCTGAGTTCTTGCATATTTTTCTGTATGTCCATAAGTATGTTCATAATTTTTATTTTGAACTCTCTTTCAGTAAGTTTGGTGAGTTCAGTTTCATTTGGCCCTTTTTCTTGGGTTAGTGAGATTTTTGTCTGACCCATGTTGTTTTGATGTTTTATGTTTCTGTGTGGTTCCCACTAGTGTGCAGAAACTCCAGTCTCTTGAGCTGCTCAGCCCCTTGAGTGAAGTTGTGGGTTGTAGGGGAGTAGAGCTGGTGCCTGGTGGGGAGGAAAGATCTGTTTCCTGAATCCTGTCTGCGGTACCTGTCTCCAGTGTCAGAGCCAGTGGGCCAAGCACACACGTGTAAACCTGTGTGATTTGTGTCTCTAATTCTTGTAGGCGGGGCCTTCCTCTGGCTGGCCTGATGCCATCGCAGTGACTGCTGGTTTGTGAGCGGGTGCCTGCAGGCCGGTAAGGAGGCTTGGGAGGCTGTGTGTCACAGTTGTGGGCCTCAGAGCTGAGTAGGCAGCCAGGGGGATGGAACACCTGAAGCTTCTCAAAGTTCCCAACCAGCTGGGCAGAGCGTGCCCAGACAACCTTGTGCAGCTCTCCCTTCTCCCGTGCAGCAAGCTCCATGCAAACCTCGCCCCTTCAGCGGCCCTCTCTCTGCTAGGAAGCCTCTCAGACCGCCTACCCTTCCTCTGACACAGAGCGGCTTGTGTGGATCATGTCCTCCACAAACGGCTGGAATGTCAGTCTCCCTGACCCTCCGCCCATCCAAGCTCCCCAACGTCCAGAGCACCACAGAATATAGGCTTCTGCTCACAAAGCAGATCTCCAGGGCTAGGTGTTCAGCAGTCAGAGGCTTCCATCCCCTCCCCGCCCTGTTTCTCTTCCTCCCGCTGGTGAGCTGGGATGGGGGAAGGACTTGGGTTCTGCTGGATTAAGGCTTTTGTACGTTAGAGTACCATTTCGTGAGTTCTGCTCTGTTTGTGAGGTCTGTATGCAGTATGGTTCAGCCTTCTTTCTTCTTGCTGTTTTAGGCTTATTTGTATTAATTAACTATATTTTTGTACTGTTTGTGGTTTGGGGAGGAGTTCTCCCGTGTCATCTCTCATGCCGCAATCTTCAGTCTCTGGTAGTTTTTTGATTACCAGTTCATTTTGTTGCTGGTAATTGGTCTGTTCATATTTTCTGTTTCTTTCTGTTTCAGACTTGGAAGTTTGTATTTTTCTAGAAAGTTGTCTGTTTCTTCTAGTTATTGTGTTTGTTACCATATAGTTATTCATAGTATTCTCTAGTAATTCTTTGTATTTCCGTGGTGTGTGTAGTGATTTTTCCCTTCTCATTTCTGATTCTGTTTATGTGTGTAGACTCTCTTTTTTTCTTGATAAGTCTGGCTTAGGGTTTACCTATTTTGTTTATTTTCTCAAAGAACCAGTGCTTGCTTTCATTGATTCTTTCTATTGTTGTATTCTCAATTTTTTTTATTTGTGCTTTAATCTTTATTATGTCCCTCCTTCCATGGACTCTGGGCCTCATTTGTTCTTCCTTTTCTAGTTTCATTAATTGTGAGTTTAGACTGTTTGTTCATTTGGGGTTGTTCTTCTTTCCTGATGTAGGCCTGTATTGCAATATATTTCCCTCTTAGCACGGCCTTCGCTGCGTCCCACAGATTTTGCGGTGTTGAATTGTTGTCATTTGTCTCCATATGTTACTTGATCTCTGTTTTTATTTGGTTATTGATCCATTGGTTATTTAGCAGTATGTTATGAAGCCTACATGGGTTTGTGGGATTTTTCATTTTCTTTAGTAATTTATTTCTAGTTTCATACCTTTGTGGTCTTAGAAACTGGTTGGTACCATTTCAGTCTTTTTGAATTTACCGAGGTGTTTTTGTTACCTAGTATATGATCTATTCTTGAAAATGTTCCATGTGCACTTGAGAAGAATGCGTATTCTGCTGCTTTTGGGAGCAAGGTTCTGTAGATGTCTGTTAGGGTCCATCTGTTCTAATGTGTTTTTCAGTGCCTCTGTGTCCTTACTTATTTTCTGCCTAGTTGATCTGTCCTTTGGAGTGAGTGGAGTGTTGAAGTCTCTTAGAATGAATGTATTAATTCTATTTCCCCTTTCAATTCTGTTAGTATTTGTTTCATATATGTCGGTGTTGAGTGTATACATATTTATAATAGTTATATCCTCTTGTTGAACTGACCCTTTTATCATTATGTAATGTCCTTCTTTGTCTCTTGTGACTTTCTTTGTTTTGAAGTTTATTTTGTCTGATACAAGTACTGCAACTTCTGCTTTTTTCTCCCTGTTAGTTGCATGAAATATCTTTTTCCATCCCCTCACTTTTAGTCTGTGTATGTCTTTGCGTTTAAAGTGAGTCTCTTGTAGGCAGCATATAAATGGGTCTTGTTTTTTTATCCATTTAGTGACTCTATGTCTTTTGATTGGTGCATTCAGACCATTTCGTTTAGGGTGATTATAGATAGGTATGTAGATATTGCCATTGCTGGCTTTAGATTTGTGGTTACCAAAGGTTCAAGGTTAATTTCCTTACTATGTAAGAGTCTTAACTCACTTAGTATGTTATTACAAACACAATCTAAAGGTTCTTTTTTTCTCCTCCTACTTCTTCCTCCTCCTTTCTTTATCTACTTGGTATCATATTCTGTACTCTTTATCTATCCCTTCGTTGACTTTGGGATACTTGATTTAATTTTGCATATGCTTAGTAATTAACTGCTCTACTTTCTTTACTGTGGTTTTATTACCTCTGGTGACAGCTAATAAACCTTAGGAACACTTCCGTCTATAGCAGTCCCTCCAAAATACACTGTAGAGATGGTTTGTGGGAGGTAAATTTTCTCAGCTTTTGCTTATGTGGCAATTGTTTAATTCCTCCTTTAAATTTAAATGTTGAACTTGCCAGATAAAGTATTCTTGGTTCAATGCCCTTCTGCTTCATTACATCCAATACATCATGCCACTCCCTCCTGGCCTGTAAGGTTTCTTGTGAAAAGTCTCATGATAGCCTGATGGGTTTTCCTTTGTATGTGATCTTGTTTCTCTCTGTGGCTGCTTTTAATAGTCTGTTCTTATCCTTAATCTTTGCCATTTTAATTATTATATGTCTTGGTGTTGTCTTCGTTGGGTCCCTTGTGTTGGGAGATCTGTGCACCTCCATGGTCTGAGAGACTCTCTCCTTCCCCAGAATGGGGAAGTTTTCAGCAATCACCTCCTCAAAGACACTTTCTATCCCTTTTTCTCTCTCTTCTTCTTCTGGTACCCGTATAATGCGAATATTGTTCTGTTTGTATTGGTCACACAGTTCTCTCAATATTCTTTCATTCTTAAGAGATCCTTTTTTCTTTCTGTGCCTCAGTTTTTTTGTATTCCTCTTCTCTAATTTCTGTTTCATTTATCATCTCCTCCCCTGTATCTAATCTGCTTTTAAAACCTTCCATTGTAAGTTTCATTTCTGATACTGTGCTCCGTAATGATGTGATATTTGCCTGGAATTTATTCCTGAGTTCTTGAATATTTTTCTGTACCTCCATGAGCATGTTAATGATTTTTATTTTGAAATCTCTTTCAGGAAGATTAATAAGGTCGATTTCATTTGAATCTTTCTATGGTATATTCATAGTTTTGCTTTGAACCCGGTTCCTTTGACATTTCATATTTTTATGTAGCACCCTCTAGTGCCCAGAAGCTCTATTCTCTGGAGCTGCTCAGCCCCTGTAGCAATGTTGGGTGGGGGTCGCAGGGGTATGGTGTTGGTGCCTGGGTGGAGGAAAGAGCTGTTTTCAGTGCCCTGGCTGGTATACCTGTCTCCACTGCCAGAACCAGTGGGCCAATCACCCTGGTATAAGCCTCTATGCTTTGCGTTTGTAGGTGCTGTAAGTGGGACTTCCCTCTGGCATGCCCAACACCAGCTCAGTGTTTGCAGGTTTACATGCCAGGTGCGGCTCTCTGGGAGGAACGTGCAGCAGGGTGCGTATCAGAGAGAGGGGCCTTGGAGCTGCGTAGTCAGCCAGGGGCCTCCTGCACCTGAAGGTAATGAAAGTTCCCAACCTGCTGTGCAGAGTGTATCCGGACAATTTTGTCTACCTGTCCTTTCTCCTGAGCAGTAAGCGCTGTGTAATCCTTGCCCCTTTATTAGCCCTCTCACTGTTAGGAAGTCTCTCAGACTGCCTGCCTTTCTTTTTTCCCAGAGGCAGCCAGATATGGATCCTTGTTTTCCATAAGCCACTGGAATCTCAGTCTCTCCAGGTTTTCTGCCTTTCTTAGCTTTCCAATCCCCCTAATCACGAGAGCACTGTGAAATGTAGGTTTGTGCTCCCAGAACAGATCTCCAGAACTAGGTGTTCAGCAGTCCCAGGCCTCCACTCCCTCCCTGCTCTGTTTCTCTTCCTCCCTCTGGTGAGCCGGTGTTGGGGAAGGGCTTGGGTCCCTCCGGGCCATGGCTTTGGTATGTTACCCTCTTCTGTGAGGTTTATTCTTTTCTCCAGGTGTATGTAGTCTGGCGCAGTCCTCTTTCCTGTTGCTCTTTCAGGATTAGTTGTATTAATTATATATTCGTATTATATGTGGTTTTAGGAGGAAGCCTCTGTCTCACCTCTCACACCGCCATCTTTAATCCTCTCTCTACCTAACGCTATTATCAGTGGCTTGGAAAAGGGGATTAGATGTAGATCAAGTAGTTGTTTTTTTATAAATTGTGCTAAAATATACATAACATAAAAATTTACCACTTTAACCATTTTTAAATTTACAGTTAAGTGGTATTGAGTACATTCTATTATATGTGGTTTTAGGAGGAAGCCTCTGTCTCACCTCTCACACCGCCATCTTTAATCCTCTCTCTACCTAATGCTATTATCAGTGGCTTGGAAAAGGGGATTAGATGTAGATCAAGTAGTTGTTTTTTTATAAATTGTGCTAAAATATACATAACATAAAATTTACCACTTTAACCATTTTTAAATTTACAGTTCAGTGGTATTGAGTACATTCATCCTGTATAGCCATTTTCACTCTCTACCTCCAGAACCTTTTCATCCTCCTAAACTGGAACTTCCTTTCTGTTAAACTACAACCCTCTTTCACCTCTTTCTCCCAGGCCCTGGCAACCACCATACTGCTCTCTGTACGAATTTGACTACTGTTCATGTAGTATTTGTCCTCTTGTGACTAGCTAATTTCAGTTAGCTTAATGTCCTGGAGGTTCGTCAGTGTTGCAACATATTGTAGAGTTTTCTTCCTTTTTAGGGTTGAATAGTATTCCATTGAATGTATATACCACATCTGTTTATTCATTCATCTGTCATAACTCTTTTGCTTAACACCTTTTGGCTCTTGTGAATAATGCTGCTGTGCATATATACGGGTGCACAAATAACTGAGTTCCTGCTTACAGTTCTTTGGAGTGCATACCTAGAAGGAGAATTACTAGACCATACGGCACTTCAGTGTTTTAAGTTTTTGAGGAACTGCCATAGTATAGTCCACAGTGGGTGCACCATTTTTCATTTCCGTCAGCATGCACAAGGGTTCCAGTTTCTCCACATCCTTGCTGACGCTTCTTAATTTCTGTTTTTTGATTTGCATTTCCCTAATAATTAGTAATGTTGAACAGATTTTATTTTGTGTATCTTTGGAGAAATATCTGTTCAAGTCTTTTTTGGCCATTTGTGAATTGGGTTGGTTCTTTTGTTGCTGAGTTGTGGTTTTAATATGGGCACCTGTAGGCCTGGTATTGAATGTAGTTTTCACATTCTTTGTATATAATTGTGAATCCCTGTACTCTGACACCAAGTGCAGTGTTGTATTTTTTCCCAACATATATGTATGGCAATAACAATATTATACACAGCAGTAATAGTACTATAGCTCCATTTAGGTTTCCAGAACCTGATCCAATATGTTTAAATATGTGGGAGGGGGTCTTCCCGCACGTAATAACATTAAGCAATTCTTGAACATCAGCAGGGTGTTGGAGAACTCATTTCTGATGTTATCTGCCAGGAGACAGCACCACATTCCCCAGGTTAAGGGCTCTGTCCTACAAGTCGGCCTTGCACCCCTCCATTCCAGATGCCAGTCAGAAGCCCCAGGCAGTTCCCTGTGCTTCTAACCTACTGGCTACAGATTGGAGGTTCCCACGACCTCCCCCTCAGGGTCTATTAATTTGCTAGAGCAGCTCACAGAACTCAGGAAAACACTTTAAGTTTAACAGTTTAATAAAGGATATGTTAAGTTAACAGCCAGATGAAGAGATACAAAGGACAAGGTCCCAAATAAAGGAGCTTCTATCCTCATGGAGCTTGGGGCCTTGCTCAGTGACATGTGGAGGCATCTGGTTCCCCAAGCATAGAAGCTCTCCCCGATTGAGAAGCAGAATCCAACCAAGCAGAGCAGAGAGAGCAGAGAGCAATAAGCTCTTCTCAGGGGTTTTTGTGAGGGCTTCATTGCGTAGTCTTAATTGACAAAATTATTGGCCATTGGCCGATTCAGCCTCCAGCTCCTGCTCTTGGCTGGGGGTCCAAAAGTCTCTCATTAACATGACAAAACACCCATTTCACCTCTAAGACTAGTGTTTTCAGGAACTGTGGATGAAGACCAAAAATACCTGGTCATACGAATGACTAAATATGTATTTCATTATATCACGATAATGGTATGGAGTCTAAATTTTTCTATTCATATTCTGGGTAAAATGTGCCATAGGAGCTGCCCTGGAATTCTGATCCCCTTTTCTAACATGGTTTCTATGAGAGGTTTGATTTTGAGCCCACAGTGCCAATTTGTAAACATACCTGTTTGCAGGTTGACCCTATTTTAAGGCTTTGCATAGCCAGGGGTCCACAGGAAAGTAATCCATTGTACATGACTATTTAGAACAAGAGCAGAAATAAAAAACTTTAGTGGGTAGTGGCATGTGGGTAAAATTGTAGTATTTCCAGAATCTCTCTCCTGGCCTTAGTGCATGTCTATATCAATAGGTGTTTCTAAGGGGTGGAGAGAAGTAGTCCATCTCCGTATCAATAGTTGATTACAAGGGGGTGGTAATGCACCTTTACTGGAGAAGTGTGGTAGGGTCCTTTTGCAGCTGGGTCACCAGAGACATAGGTGAGCAGAAGTAGATGACTGCTTGTAAGCAATAAACGGATTTCTCCCACTTTATTTCTCCCTTTGACTGATTTCAGCTTCAAAGGTTATTTGCCCCAGTTGGGAACATATTTTCACCCTGAGTTATGTTTGGCATAGTTGGCAGGACCTGTGAACCCGAAATATGTCATCATGGGTCTGATGCTTTGGCAGGCTCTCCCTAGACATGGTAGGTAGAGACCTGGAAATCCCCCTGTGGATAGTGGGGAGGCCCCAGTGGCTGTTGGGGGGTGATGACTCACCCTTCCCTCCGGCAGCAATGGATGGTGCAGCTTCACACAGTAACCTCCCATTCATGTGATTTCCACCTGGGGAGCCCCTAATGGGGAATTGGTCAATGGTAAAGCACCTCCTAGATGAATGGGCCCTTCCCCAGAATTGTGGAAGGCTGGAGACACTGGAAGCTGTGGAATTAACCTTCCATGAGATAGAAGACTGCTTAGAGGCCCTGAGTGGCCATGTGGTGGCTGGGATTGTGGGATGTTTGTTTCTCGAGATACTGGAAAAGGTTATCGAGGAGAGAGAGACACTTCAGTATCACTTGGGGAGCTGGGCAGTGACCTATGGGATGCTCTTAAGAAAGAGAGACAGTTACTGAGAAGACAGGTAGGGCTCCTGGAAGATACATTAGCAGTGAGGGAGGAGGCAGCACAAGAATCCATGTTGCAGGAAGCCATGGGGGAGGGGGAGGAAGGAGCAGTGCCTTCAGCCCTGGAGATACTAGAGTAGATATCCAGAGGATGAGGGCATGGGGCCAAGGGCTGAACTGTCGCTGAGGCCACTGCCTGAGGCACCAGCCCCTCCTGTATTAAAAGCCCACCTGGTTGTAACTATAACAATAAACAAGCAACAACCATGGGCTCCTCAAGGGGAGGAGCAGCTCTCTCCTCAGGTTGTGGAGCACTCTTTGCTCTGCCCCTATATCTTGGAAGAACTGATGGACATGAGCATCTGGTTTCGGCAGAAGCTGTGGGAACCTCTGCCTACATGGCTTTTGCGTCTTTGGGATATGGGGGTGGAAGACATTGTTATGCCGGGTTCTGAAATGGGTAGACTGGCTTCCCTGACAACTCATTCTTCCCACCGGCAGTGGTTGCAGTGTGCTTGTCACACCTCAGGAAATCAGGTGCTTCTGGATTGGCTGACAGCAGCCATCAGGGCCGTTTGGCCTACTCAGGATGATTTACTATACTTATTGCTAGCTGGAAAATGTATGCAGAGTTCTGGCAGGTGTTATGGAAGTTGGGCATGAAAAATATCATCTATAATATGGACCCCTAGGGTCCCAATGAGATTTCACCATACGAATGAGAAATGTGATGTTCCATACAGCTCCCCCATCTCTCTATATGTGTCCCTAGTGACAATTCTTGCCCTCCACATAGGGCAACCCATAAGTGAGGCTGCTTGTACTTTAGCAGATCTGGGGGAGGTTGAAACAATAAGAGCATGAAAGGAAGTATGGGCTGCAACTGAAAGGAGAGGTGCAGAGGGTCCCCTGAAGGTCTCAAGGACCGAGATGTGGGTTGATTTGATAAAGGTGGGGGTAGTGAATGAAAAACTTGATTGGCCGCCCAATAGGATCTTGTTAGAACTGTAACCCCAATTGAAGCCAGAGCAGCAGTTTGTGCCACTGAGATGCAGGACATGGAAGCCGGAGGCAAAGCCCCATGTCTGGCCTGTGTCCCTGAAAGACTTCCTGGGGAATAGTACTCAGGCTCTGCCTGGGCCCTCACCCCCACAGGAGGACGATTGGGCATTGTGGTTTGGCTGGGGGCAGTCAAGGCCCTCACCTTGGGGGATGTGGTGGGGACTGGAGGCCACATGTAGAATTAACAATTCATTGGTGCTCCATGAATATACTATGTATCCTGGCTCTGAATGTTCTCTGATTTATGGCAACCCTGAGCATTTTCCTGGATCCACCCCCTGGCTGCCATTGCTGTGTGATGATTCGTCTGTACTCCCTACCCATTCAGATGCTGCCACCTGTGGAATGGGTGAGCTGTGGACTTAATCTGCATAGGACCTTGAACCTAGCTGAATTCTCTGGCTTGAGTATTATCATGGTTTTATTGCTGTTGTTATTGTATGTTATTAGTCTAGTTACATTGCTCCAGTTCTTTTGCACAGGGGCCATGTGGAAGATGGGGAACGAGTAGGTTATGAGGTGAGATTTCTGGAGGGGTGGGCTGTAGGTAAAATTGCAATATTTCCAGAATCTCTCACCGGGCCTTAGTACATCTCCATATCAGTAGGTGTTTCTAAGGAGTGGAGAGAAGTAGTCTATCTCCATATCAATAGGTGATTACAAGGGGAGTGGCAAGTAAGTGTGCACCTGGACTGAGAAGTAGACAACTGTAAGCAATAAACGGGTTTCTCCCACGTTAATTCTCCCTTTGGCTGATTTCAGCTTCAAAGGTTATTTGCCCCAGGGTGGGAACATATTTTTCCCTGGAATTACAACATGGGAAATTGGAATTTTTGGTAACTTCTTAATTAAATTTTTTCTTGGTCATAAGTTTACTATTTTTACATTTCTGGTTATTTTTATTGAAGTTATCCAGAAATTGATTCCTAGAACACTATTGCCATTTTCTCCACTCTGTTTTCCTCAGTCATAAAATGGAAATAATGGACACTATGTTGTTGAGAAAATTAAGTGAAACAGTGTATTAGCACCTATGATAGTACCTTGCATATAGCAGTTAATGAAGGACAGCTATTGATTATATATCATTAACCCTTTTCTTGTTCAGATAAATGTAGTCAATGATAGGTATTTTATTTTTGGAAAGAATAGGTTGAGAGTTACTTTTCTGGTAGACAGGGAACCTACTAGAAAATCAATACAATACTCATAGTGCTTTTGTAGTGTATTTGGTTGGGTTATATTTCAGTATTCGGGCAAGCACTGACATTTTTTTTAGCCTTTATTTTAGGATTTTAGTAATTTGAAAGATATGCCCAGAAATTATATCTAGCACATACTTACTGAACTCCTTGGAAATACGAATTATTTTTAAAGGATTAAATATAATCCTATTATTTGGGGGATTTGGGGCAGAATTAATGCAAATATCTAAACTCCTCTAAATTAAGCCATAATTGGCAAATGTAGGAAATTATACCTGTTCTTGAGTATTAAAATGAAAAGTGAATTTTAAATTTTGGATTTACAACAAAAGTATATGTATAGCCAAGATGCTAAGAGTTAAATTCTTATTTGAAATTCTTCTTTATTAAATAAGAGAATTTACAGTACATATCTGCAGGTTTTATTCAGTTCAGTTTATAAGATTTTTTTGGTTAGAATTCATTTAATATTTTTAAAAGTTTGCATTATGAAGTAGTGAGCTTTGTGTCTCCTTAAGCATTCAAGAAAATTCTAAGTTATCTTAGAGAGGAATGCTTCCTGAGAGATTTCTGCTTTGGTTGGGGGAGGTTGAACTAAAGACCTTTTCAACTTCAGTGTTTTAGATTCTTAGAAAAAAAATGAGGAAGTGCATGCAAAAGTGTTGAACAAAACCTGAACTGTAGGTAGCCTATAAGTATAATTAAAATGATTAGTTTTACTAATTATGATTACAATTTAAAATAATTTTTACTTTCAGTTCAAACATTTTGAAAACTAAAAATAAATTCCATGTGCAAGATTCAGTCCTTTAGCCCTCTTTGTATCCTGCCAGTTGAAACCATCTTTCCAAAATGTAGTTTGTTAGTATTTCTAGAGGTACTACAAATGTTAATAATCTTTGGCGTAATAAATTTATATTTAAGAAACTATTTTAAGGAAAGAACAAGAAATGTGGACCAAAATTTGTGTAGAAAATTACTACATTTGAGGTGATGTTAGTAATTATGAACAATTTAATTTTCCAGCAGGCCAGTGATCAGATAAATTAAAAAACATTTACCTATATTGGAATATTATGTGGCCAATGAAAATTATGTTCTTAGATTAGACTTTTAAAAGAACATTGGTAAGGAGGCCATAGTATAAACGAGGATAAAGCAGTTCATATCATTTTCTGTGTAGAGTAATTCTACTGATTAAAATATTTATACATATTTAAACAAACAATAATATACACCCACCTTTCGTTTATGTCTGCGTTGTGAATTTTGAGAGCTTTTTCATGTTTTTCTGTACTTTTAAAGTCTTCTGAAATTGATATTTTATACTCAGAAAAACCTTATGTCTACCTGAAATAGACAATATTTCAAACCCATAAGAGATCAAGAGTGACTTTGTCTTACATAGACAAAATAGTTATCTCTGCTTCTCCTTGGGTTCTTGTAAGCCTGGCACATAATTTATTCATTGCACTTTTTCCCCCTGAGTTTGGGTCATATTTTCTTGTTTGTTTGCATGTCTTATACTTGTTAAAAACCATCCATTTTAGATAACCTTGTAGCCACTCTGAATTAAGAATTTTCCTTTGAAAGTTCTTGTTCTTTAACATCCATGAAATCTGTCTTCCTTCAGTATGCAGCCATTCATGCTTGTACTTTTTTTGTTGTTGTTCTTTTAATTTATAAGCTTGGCTTCCTTGGGCACACTTCTATGTCTTCATAACCTTGTGGGTAAGCTAATGATTGGGCGCATACTATATACCCAGACATCTTGTGTAGTAAAGCTTGTCTTTGCCTGTGTGTCTGTGTGGGGTGCACAAAGTTCAGGCCCTCTATTCCACCTCTTACTTTCCAATGATCCGTTTCATACCTCCTGTGTGTATATGTACAACGATATTTTTTGCCAAGAATATGTGGATAACTTGAGTCCTTTTCAGTGTTTGCTATGCATGCATGCTGCCTTAGCCAGGAATGTGGTTGCCCCAACAACTCCTGCAACTTCAGGCTAATAGAGCTGTTGGTCCTCTTAGTTTGCCTGTCACAGAAATGATCACTTATACTAAAATTGTCACCCTGATGGCACCACTGAGTGTGGTCTTTGCCCAAATGCTCTAAGTCATGTGAGTGTCTTTTTTATGGTGACCTCAAAGTTGCCAGTCCTCTCAGCCTGCCAAACCATCTGAGCTTGCTGGTGGGGGATAGGCAAGTGGAGCAGACAAAGACACAGACTCCTAATGTTCTTATCCAAAGTTGAGCAGTTTCATAAACATTTTCAGATTATTTATACCTTTGCTTGATTTCCAGAGTGCTTTTAAGGTGGTTTTTGTCGAACTGTGTGTTGTTTTTTGAGGGGAGGATGTGTTGACCTCTTAACTGGGTTATAGTCAGAATTCCAGGGATTTTACTTTAATTTCCTCTATTTTACATCTCTGTCTTCTTGTTCCATATTGTGTCTTGGTTCCCAAGACCCAGTGGATGACAGACTTAGAATTAGAAATTTAAATTATTAAATTTATCTTACAACAGTCTCAGGGTAGCAATGCCAGTACTATCACCACATGTATGATTACTAAAGTCATATATACATTCTTTCCTCCCTTCTAAGTAGTTGAATCTGTATTTACATTGTCAGGGAATATAGTAATTAAATACTATACTCTCCCTTTTAACCTCAATTTTGTTTTAGTTGTGTGAGTATGTGTATTGTGTTTGATGCTTGCTGTCAGTTCTTATGCAATATCTGTAGTGAGTTTGGTTTTCTTAAGTGCTGTATTAGATTTTCAGGAAGGACTCCATAGGCACAATATTCCCAGAGTTTTTGCATATTGATACTTTTTCTGTGGCCATTATTCTTGTAAGTTATTTTTGTTGGATAGAAAATCCTTGGTTTACATGTTCTTCCTTGATTATTTTATTTTAAATATGTTACTTCATTTTTATTTTGGTATAAAGTGTTGCCATTGAAAAAATTTAAATAGTCTGATTTCCTGTCCATTTTAAAGTACCTAGTGCATACCTAGATCAGGTCCGCAAACCCGTAGGCTGGCTGCCTGAATTTGTAAACACGATTTTATTGGACACAGCCATACTCACTCATTTACATATTGTCTTTGTTTGCTTTTGCTATACAGTGCCATAGACAATATGGAAACCAAGACAACGGCTGTAGATACTGATATTTGAATTTCATATAACTTTAATCCCATAGTCTGCAAGTACAAAATACTTACTGTTTAGTTCTGTAAGAAAAAGTTTGCCTATATCTGATCTAGATAGCAAAAGAATTTTCTCCTCTTTCCTTAAAATTCAGTAATTTAAAGTTCTATAGTTCACACTAGACTATGCCTTAGTATTTGTCATTCTGGATTCTTATTCTCAGGTCTGTGTCTTTCAATACATGGTTTCAAACTTTCTGTTTCTGGAAAGTTTTCTTGTTACAATTTTGAGTATCTTATCTTTGACTATCTTTGATGTTTATCAGCTTCTTTGCATCTTCCTTTTTATTTTATTTTATTTTTTTAAATTTTATTTGGTATCATTAATCTACAATTAAATGAGTAATATTATGGTGATTACACTACCCCCTTCATCAGGTTCCCCCCACCCAACCCCATTACAGTCACTGTCCATCAGCGTAGTGAGATGCATCTTCATTTTTTTAATGTTTAGAAATATTCCTTCTTTACTTGTAAACGTTTATTTCTTCCTTCTTTTAGTTTTCATTTCTGAAATGATTTTTTTCTTTGCTTTTTAATTTTTTTCTGAGTTCTGTCACTGCATCCCCTCACCCTCAATTCTGGATAAATTTGTTCTTGTATTAGTGTCTTTAAGTTTGCTTGGAAAGAATAGTTTATAGTTATGATCTGTTTTTGTGGGCTTATGTTTTATTTTTTATTGTCTGTAGGAAGTTAGGGGTTTTATTCTTTTTTATTTTCCTTATGATAACGGTATGGGCTCCGATCAGATTTCTTAGATTTTAATGTGAAATTTGTTTACCTGAACTTTGTTTTTTCTTAATTAAGGTATTATTGATATACACAATTATGAAGGTTTTGTATGAAAAAACAATGTGGTTACTACATTTACCCATATTATCAACTCCCCACCCATACCCCAATGCAGTCACTGTCCTTGGGTGTAGTAAGATGCCGCAGATTCACTGTTTGCCTTCTCTGTGCTACACTGTTTTTGCCCCTCAATCCCCTTCTCCCACCCTCCCCACCCATCCTCCTACACCCTCCCCTTTGGTAACCACTAGATCCTTCTTGGAGTCTTTGAGACTGCTGCTATTTTGTTCCTTCAGTTTTTCTTTGTTGTTAAACTCCACAAATGAGGGAAATCATTTGGCACTTGTCTTTCTCTAACGGGCTTATTTCACTGAGCATAATATCCTCCAGCTCCATCCATGTTGTTGCAAATGGTAGGATTTGTTTCTTTCTTATGGTTGAATAGTATTCCATTGTGTATATGTACCACATCATCTTTATCCATTCATCTACTGATGGACACTTAGGTTGCTTCCATATCTTGGCTATTGAAAAAAGTGCTGCAATAAACATAGGGGTGCATATGTCTTTTTTTTTTCGGTATCATTAATCTACAATTACATATGCAACATTATGGTTACTAAACTCCCACTTCATCAGGTCCCCCCCACCTACCCTATTACAGTCACTGTCCATCAGCGTAGTGAGATGCTATAGAATCACGACTTGTCTTCTCTGAGTTGCACAGCCCTCCTCGTGCCCCCCCCCAACATTATGTCTGCTAATCGTAATGCCCCTTTTTCCCTCTTGTCCCTCCCTTCCCACCCATCCTCCCCAGTCCCTTTCCCTTTGGTAACTGTTAGTCCATTCTTGGGTTCTGTGAGTCTACTGCTGCTTTGATATTTCAGTTTTTTTCTTTGCTCCTATGCTCCACATATGAGTGAAATCATTTGATATTTGTCTTTTTCCACTTGGCTTCTTTCACTGAGCATAATACCCTCTAGTTCCATCCATGTTGTTGCAAATGGTAGGATTTGCTTTCTTCTTATGGCTGAATAATATTCCATTGTGTATATATACCACACCTTCTTTATCCATTCATCTACTGATGGACACTTAAGTTGCTTCCACTTCTTGGCTGTTGCAAATAGTGCTGCGAAAAACATAGGGGTGCATCTGTCTTTTTCAAACTGGGCTGCTGCAGTCTTAGGTTAAATTCCTAGGAGTCGGATTCCTGGGTCAAATGGTATTTCTATTTTGAGCTTTTGGAGGAACCTCCATACTGCTTTCCACAATGGTTGAACTAATTTGCATTCCCACCAGCAGTGTAGGAGGGTTCCCCGTTCACCACATCCTCGCCAACATTTGTTGTTTGTGTTTTGGATGTTGGCCATCCTTACTGGTGTGAGGTGATATCCCATTGTGGTTTTAATTTGCATTTCTCTGATAATTAGCGATGTGGAGCATCTTTTCATGTGCCTGTTGGCCATCTGAATTTCTTCTTTGGAGAAGTGTCTATTTATGTCCTCTGCCCATTTTTTAATTGGATTATTTGCCTTTTGTTTGTTGAGGTGGGTGAGTTCTTTATATATTTTGGATGTCAACCCCTTATCGGATATGTCATTTATGAATATATTCTCCCATACTGTAGGATGTCTTTTTGTTCTACTGATGGTCTCCTTTGCTGTACAGAAGCTTTTCAGCTTGATATAGTCCCACTTGTTCATTTTTGCTTTTGTTTTCATTGCCCGGGGAGATATGGTCATGAAGAAGTTGCTCATGTTTATGTCCAAGAGAATTTTACCAATGTTTTTTTTCTGAGTTTTATGGTTTTGTGACTTACATTCAGGTTTTCGTTCCATTTTGAGTTTACTTTTGTGTATGAGGTTAGACAGTAGTCCAGTTTCATTCTCTTACATGTAGCTGTCCTGTTTTTCCAACACCAGCTGCTGAAGAGGCAGTCACTTCCCATTGTATATCCAAGGCTCCTTTATCATATACTAATTGACCATATATGTTTGGGTTAATGTTTGAATTTTCTATTCTGTTCCACTGGTCTGTGGGTCTGTTCTTGTGCCAATACCAAATTGTCTTGATTACTGTGGCTTTGTAGTAGAGTTTGAAGTCTGGGAGCACAATTCCCCCTCTTTTATTCTTCCTTCTCAGGATTGCTTTGGCTATTCAGGGTCTTTTGTGGTTCCGTATGAATTTTAGAACTATTTGTTCCAGAACATTGAAGAATGCTGTTGGTATTTTGATAGGGATTGCATTGAATCTGTAGATCGCTTTAGGTAGTATAGCCATTTTGACAGTATTTATTCTTCCTAGCCAAGAGCATGGGATGCATTTCCATTTGTTAGTGTCCTCTTTAATTTCTCTTAGGAGTGTCTTGTAGTTTTCAGAGTACAGGTTTATTCCTAGGTATTTTATTCTTTTTAATGCAATTGTGAATGGAATTGTTTTCCTAATTTCTCTTTCTGTTAGCTCGTCGTTAGTGTATAGGAAAACAACAGATATCTGTGTGTTAATTTTGTATCCTACAACTCTGCTGAATTCTGATATTAGTTCTAGTAGTTTTGGAGTGGAGTCTTTAGGGTTTTTTATGTACAGTATCATGTCATCTGCAAATAGTGTGACTTCTTCTTTACCAATCTGGATGCCTTGGATTTCTTTGTTTTGTCTGATTGCCGTGGCTAGGACCTCCAGTACTATGTTGAATAACAGTGGGGAGAGTGGACATCCCTGTCTTGTTCCCGTTCTTAGATGAAAAGCTTTTTGCTTCTTGCTGTTAAGTATGATGTTGGCTGTGGGTTTGTTATGTATGGCCTTTATTATGTTGAGGTAGTTGCCTTCTATACCCATTTTTTTGAGTTTTTATCATCAATGGATGTTGAATTTTGTCAAATGCTTTTTCAGCATCTATGGAGATGATCATGTGGTTTTTGTTCTTCTTTTGTTGATGTGCTGGATGATGTTGATGGGTTTTCGAATGTTGTACCATCCTTGCATCCCTGAGATGAATCCCACTTGATCGTGATGTATGATCCTCTTGATGTATTTTTGAATTCGGTTTGCTAATATTTTGTTAAGTATTTTTGCATCTATGTTCATTAGGGATATAGGTCTGTAATTTTCTTTTTTGGTGAGGTCTTTGCCCGATTTTGGTATTAGAGTAATGCTGGCTTCATAGAATGAATTTGGAAGTATTCCCTACTCTTCTATTTTTTGGAAAACTTTAAGGAGAATGTTATTATTTCTTGTCCATATCTGGTAGAATTCAGAGGTGAATCCATGTGGCCCAGGGGTTTTGTTCTTGGGTAGTTTTTTGATTACCGATTCAGTTTCGTTGCTGGTAAGTGGTCTGTTTAGGTTTTCTGTTTCTTGTTTGGTCAGTCTTGGAAGGTTGTATTTTTCTAAGAAGTTGTCCATTTCTTCTAGGTTTTCCAGCTTGTTAGCATATAGATTTTCATAGTATTCCCTTATAATTCTTTGTATTTCTGTGAGGTCCGTCGTGATATCTCCTTTCTCATTTCTGAATCTGTTTATGTATGGAGATTCTCTTTTTCTCTTAATATGTCTGGCTAGGGGTTTATCTATTTTGTTTATTTTTTCAAAGAACCAGTTCTTGGTTTCATTGATTTTTCTATTGTTTTATTCTTCTCAATTTTATTTATTTCTTCTCTAATCTTTATTATGTCCCTCCTTCTGGTGACTTTGGGCCTCATTTTTTCTTCTTTTTCCAATTTCAATAATTGTGTCTTTAGCCTATTCATTTGGGATTGTTCTTCCTTCTTTAAATAGGCCTGGATTGCAATATACTTTCCTCTTAGAAGTGCCTTTGCTGCGTCCCACAGAAGTTAGGGCTTTGTGTTGTTGTTGTCATGTGTCTCCATATATTGTTTGATCTCTGTTTTTATTTGGTCATTGATCCATTGATTATATAGGAGCATGTTATTAATCCTCCATGTATTTGTGAGCCATTTTGTTTTCTTTGTACAATTTATTTCTAGTTTTATACCTTTGTGATCTGAGAAGTTGGTTGGTAGGATTTCAATATTTTTTAATTTACTGAGGTTCTTTTTGTGGCCTAATATGTGGTCTATTCTGGAAAGTGTTCCATGTGCAATTGAGAAGAATAGTGTATCCTCCTTCTTTTGGGTGTAGAGTTCTGTAGTGTCTGTTAGGTCCATCTGTTCTAGTGTGTTGTTCCGTGCCTCTGTGTCTTTACTTATTTTCTGTCTGGTTCATCTGTCCTTTAGAGTGAGTGGTGTATTGAAGACTCCTAGAATTAATGCATTGCTGTCTATTTCCTCCTTTAATTCTGTTAGTATTTGTTTCACATATGCTGGCGCTTCTGTGTTGGGTGCATATATATTTATAATGGTTATATCCTCTTGTTGGACTGAGCCCTTTATCATTATGTAATGTCCTTCTTTATCTCTTGTTACTTTCTTCGTTTTGAAGTCTATTTTGTCTGATACAAGTACTGCAACACCTGCTTTTTTCTCTTTGTTGTTTGCATGAAATATCTTTTCCATCCCTTCACCTTTAGTCTGTTGTATATCTTTGGGTTTGAGGTGAGTCTCTTGTAAGCAGCATATAGATGGGTCTTGCTTTTTTATTCATTCTGTTACTCTGTGTCTTTTGATTGGTGCATTTAGCCCATTTACATTTAGGATGATTATCGATAGATATGTACTTATTGCTATTGCTGGCTTTTGTTTCGTGGTTACCGAAGGTTCAAGGGTAGCTTCTTTACTATCTAACAGTCTAACTTAACTCTCTTGTTAAGCTATTATAAACACAGTCTGATGATTCTTCCTCCCCTTTCTTATTTTTCCTCCTCCATTCTTTATATACTAGGTGTTTTATTCTGTACTCTTTTACATTTCCTTTGACTGTTTTTGTGGATATTTGGTTTTACTTTTTGCCTTTGGTTAGTATTTGGATGGTCTTCTCTCTTTGCTGTGATTTTATTTTCTCTGTTGCCATCTTTTTAGCCTTAGGAGTGCTTCCATCTTGAGCTGTCCCTTTAAGATATCCTGTAGAGGTGGTTTATGGGAGACAAACTCCCTCAGCTTTCTCTTGTCTGGGAATTGTTTAATCCCTACCTCAAATTTAAATGATAGTCGTGCTGGATGCAGTATTCTTGGTTCAAGACCCTTCTGTTTCATTACATTAAATATATCATGCCATTCTCTTGTGGCCTGTAAGGTTTCTTTTGAGAAGTCTGATGATAGTCTGATGGGTTTTCCTTTGTAGGTGATCTTTTTTCTCTCTCTAGCTGCCTTTAATACTCTGTCCTTGTCTTTGATCTTTGCGATTTTAATTTTTATGTCTTGGTGTTGTCCTCCTTGGGTCCCTTGTGTTGGGAGATCTGTGGGCTTCCATTGTCTGAGAGACCATTTTCTTCCCCAGGTTGGGGAAGTTTTCAGCAATTATTTCTTCAAAGAGCCTTTCTATCCCTTTTTCTCTCTCTTCTTCTTCTGGTACTCGTATAATGCGAAAATTGTTCCGTTTGGATTGGTCACACAGTTCTCTTAATATTCTTTCATTCCTAGAGATCCTTTTATCTCTCTTTGCCTCAGATTCTCTGTATTCCTGTTCTCTGATTTCTATTCCATTAACAGTCTCTTGCACCTCGTACAGTCTGCTCTTCAACCCGTCAGTTGACTGTTTAATTTCTGTAATATCTCTCCTCACTTCCTCCCTCAGCTCTTGCATATTTCTTTGTAGATCCATCAGCATGGTTATGACTTTTATTCTGAATTCTTTTTCAGGAAGATTGTTTAAATCTATCCCATCAGGCCCTCTCTCTGGGGTTGTCTGTGTGATCCTTGTCTGGACCATATTCCTCTGTCTTTTTGTGACTATAGAAGTGGGTGCTGGTAGGTGCCACATGTGTCAGCTGGGAGAACAAAGTCCCTTCCTGCTTGTTGGTCTCTTTGCCCTTCTCCGGGGGCTGAGCTCGTTGCCCGCACACCGAGAGGTAGTCTCTGGGATAATCCCCTGAGCTGCCTGTGTGCTGGGCTGCCTCAGTCTAAGGCTATACCTTGTTATGGGTTCTGGGGCCGTTCAGGCTTAGCTGCCTGCCAGCCGGGAGTAGATTCTGTGAGGTTGCTGTGGGCAGAGCCGCTCTTCCACTGTACTGCAGCAGTGGTGGCTCCGCCGGACCCTTTACGGCGCTGAGTGGGGCAAACAAATGGCAGGCTGTTGATCTCTGTGGAAAGTCTTGGCGCGGCTTTACCTGGCCGCCAGCCAGGGGGTCTGAAATTCCCCAGGACTCACAGCCTGCTGGGCTGAGTGCGCTGGGACAATTTTGTTCTGCTGTTGGGCCCTTGTCTCTCTTTTTTTTTTTTTTTTTTTTTTTTTTTTTTAATATAATTTATTTTATTATCATTAATTTACAATTACATGTGCAATATTACGATTATTAAACTACCCCTTCATCAGGTCCCCCCACCAACCCCATTACAGTCACTGTCCATCAGCGTAGTGAGATGCTATAGAATCACTACTTGTCTTCTCTGAGTTGTACTCCCTCCCCGTGCCCCCCCAACATTACATCTGCTAATCGTAATGCCCCTTTTTCCCTCTTATCCCTCCCTTCCCACCCATTTCCCCAGTCCCTTTCCCTTTGGTAACTATTAGTCCGTTCTTGGGTTCTGTGAGTCTGCTGCTGTTTTGTTCCTTCAGTTTTTTTCTTTGTTCTTATACTCCACATATGAGTGAAATCATTTGATACTTGTCTTTTTCAGCTTGGCTTATTTCACTGAGCATAATACCCTCTAGCTCCATCCATGTTGTTGCAAATGGTAGGATTTGTTTTCTTCTTATGGCTGAATAATATTCCATTGTGTATATGTACCACATCTTCTTTATCCATTCATCTACTGATGGACACTTAGGTTGCTTCCATTTCTTGGCTATTGTAAATAGTGCTGCAATAAACATAGGGGTGCATCTGTCCTTTTCAAATTGGGCTGCTGCATTCTTAGGGTAAATTCCTAGGAGTGGAATTCCTGGGTCAAATGGTATTTCTATTTTGAGTCTTTTGAGGAACCTCCATACTGCTTTCCACAATGGTTGAACTAATTTGCAGTCCCACCAGCAGTGTAGGAGGGTTCCCTTTTCTCCACATCCTCGCCAACATTTGTTGTTGTTTGTGTTTTGGATGTTGGCCATCCTCACTGGTGTGAGGTGATATCTCATTGTGGTTTTAATTGCATTTCTCTGATGATTAGCGATGTGGAGCATCTTTTCATGTGCCTGTTGGCCATCTGAATTTCTTCTTTGGAGAAGTGTCTGTTCAGATCCTCTGCCCATTTTTTTTTT
Organism: Smutsia gigantea; assembly: GCA_032199065.1. Classification (NCBI taxonomy): domain Eukaryota; kingdom Metazoa; phylum Chordata; class Mammalia; order Pholidota; family Manidae; genus Smutsia; species Smutsia gigantea. The sequence goes on along the minus strand of JAVSCE010010567.1, from coordinate 1,500 downwards.
TTTTTTTTTTCTTTTTGTTTGTTGAGGTGCATGAGTTCTTTATATATTTTGGATGTCAACCCTTTATCAGATACGTTTTTATGAATATATACTCCCATACTGTAGGATGTCTTTTGTTCTACTGATGGTGTCCTTTGCTGTACAGAAGCTTTTCAGCTGGATATAGTCCCACTTGTTCATTTTTGCTTTTGTTTCCCTTGCCCAGGGAGATATGTTCATGAAGAAGTTGCTCATGTTTGTGTCCAAGAGATTTTTGCCTATAATTTTTTCTAAGAGTTCTATTGTTTCATGACTCACATTCAGGTCTTTGATCCATTTTGAGTTTACTTTTGTGGATGGGGTTATACAGTTGTCCAATTTCATTCTCTTACATGTAGCTGTCCAGTTTGCCAACACCAGCCGTTGAAGAGGCTGTCATTTCTCCATTGTGGTTCAAGGCACTTTTATCAAATATTAATTGACTGTATGTTTGGGTTAATGTTTGATTTTCTATTCTTGCTCCACTGGTCTGTGGGTCTGCTTTTTGTGCCAATACCAAATTGTCTTGATTACTGTGGCTTTGTAGTAGAGCTTGAAGTCAGGGAGTGTAATTTCTGTTTCATCCTCCTTCAGGATTGTTTTGGCTATTCAGGGTCTTTTGTGTTCCATATAAATTTTAGAATTATTTGTTCCAGTTCATTGAAGAAAGCTGTTGGTAGTTTGATAGGGATTGCATTGGATCTGTAGATTGCTTTAGGTAGTATAGCCATTTTGACAATATTTATTCTTCCTAGCCAAGAGCATGGGATGCATTTCCATTTGTTAGTGTCCTCTTTAATTCTCTTAGGAGTGTCTTGTAGTTTTCAGAGTACAGGTCTTTCACTTCCTTCGTTAGGTTTATTCCTAGGTATTTTATTCTTTTTGATGCAATTGTGAATGGAATTGTTTTTCTGATTTCTCTTTCTGTTAGTTCATCATTTGTGTATAGGAAAGCAACAGATTTCTGTGTGTTAATTTTGTATCCTGCAACTTTGCTGAATTCAGATATTAGCTCTAGTAGTTTTGGAATGGAATCTTTAGGGTTTTTTATGTACAGTATCATGTCATCTGCAAATAGTGACAATTTGACTTCTTCTTTACCAATCTCGATGCCTTGTATGTCTTTGTTTTGTCTGATTGCTGTGGCTAGGACCTCCAGTACTATGTTGAATAACAGTGGAGAGAGTGGGCATCCTTGTCTTGTTCCAGATCTTAGATGAAAAGCTTTCAGCGCTCCGCTGTCAAGTATGATGTTAGCTGTGGGTTTGTCATATATGGCCTTTATTATGTTGAGGTACTTGCCCTCTACACCCATTTTGTTGAGAGTTTTAATCAGGAATGGATGCTGAATTTTGTCAAATGCTTTTTCAGCATCTATGGAGATGATCATGTGGTTTTTGTTCTTCTTTTTGTTGATGTGGTGGATGATGTTGATGGATTTTCAATGTTGTACCATCCTTGCATCCCTGTGATGAATCCCAC
>JAVSCE010010566.1:0-64112 GCA_032199065.1 Smutsia gigantea | reverse complement strand
GTGTCGCTGCACGCTGTGCGCTTTCCTCTGTATTCTGGTCTCTCTTTAGGAATAGATGTATTTGCTGTGTTTTCGTAGATAAATATAGTGTTGGGAGGAGATTTCTGCCGCCCTGCTCACACTGCCATCTTCCTGGAAGTCCTTCACATGTATTTTTAAAAGAGCCTTTTCTGAGGACAAAATGAAATAAAACAAACATCCTATTAAGATTTTTTGTTATATTTGCATGAAACTTTTGATGAATTTGGAGAGACTGGATACTTGAAAAATGTTACATCTCTTCATTTATGAATGTCTCCTTTTATGTCTTTTGTGAAAGTGCTGTACTTTTCTCCATGAAGTTTCTGTGCATTTTAAAAGGGGATTTTCTGTAAATAGAATTAACAGGCTTGTTCAAAAATTACACGTTAAGGTGGTCCTGGCTGGTGTGTATGAAAGCGGTTGGGTTTTTACATCGCGTGTTTGACGACCCAGCGAACTGTCTTACAAAATTTTGACTATTTACAGAGTCTCTTAATTTTTTGTGTGAAGACATTTTCATTATCTACAATAGCAATTTCATTGCTAGGATTTTCCTTTGGGGCAATTAAATTTTACCGCCACCTGCTTCTGTACCACAGCAGAGCCTCTGTTTAAGATGCTCTGTGCTTGCCACATTACCTCCTGTTTGATATTTCTTTGTAGGGTCTGGGACAAGGGTGAATTCAGACAATGGTGTACTCACTTAAAATCATCCTTTAATTTTTTTTTTTACAAACTAGTCATGAAAGGATAAGATTACACTCTGCTTCAAGATTATGGGCTGAGCTGCATACTATGTAGTAAATTAATTCAGGATTCTTCTTGCTTATAAGACATCTTTGACTCCTGTCTTAATCTGGAGATTCAGCTGTACTTTGATCAGTTCTACCTTTCCCCAAGGATGTATTTTGTGCTAGTGTGTTTCACACCTTTTACCAGGTGATGGGAATACAACGGAAACAGGTCCTCCTGCCTATATGTTGCTTACGGTCTGCTCAGTGTGGAGCCTTTAGTAAGGGAGACAGAGTAGAAACAGAGTCGTTGATTTTAACAAATATGTGTATCTATATATCTATTGAGTGCCTGCTGCATGTCTGGCACTGCTCTGGGTGCTAGAGCCCGGTGTGCAGAGCACAGGTGCTGCCGTGGAGCTTATGATCTAGGCTAGGTAACAACCCAGGAGGTAAGCGTTCTCAAGTCTTCCCCTGCCGTGGTGACGCTTGCGGACGTGTACACAGGTCAGTAGAGAAAAAAAGCGGGTGAGTGTGTATGTGGGTGGGGGTGAGTAGTGCGGATGGAAAGGAAGGGGGTGTTTTCTGTGGACTAGGCGTGGGCCGTAGGTAGGGCAGAAGCTTCCTCCCTATCTTACTGAATATATGGACTTGGCCGGATGACAAAAGATAAGCAATGCGGAGCAGGCAGGCAGGCAGTAAGCACACACACTGAAAACAGAAACTGGAGGACTACCCATCTTCCAGAAACCCTCCCGAGGGCCCTCCTCCAGATCCCACACTCAGCGCATGCCTGTGTCCTGCCCTCTCCTGGTCACCAAAGGTGGTTTTTGTCTTATTTCATTTATAAAGCGTTCCTATGTGGACCTTATTTTCCCACAACAACCTGCGCCATGTGTCAATTCTTCAATGAGAAGAATTAAGGCAGCTGAAAGGACAAAGAGTTCTAATGTTAGAAGGAAGGGTGTGTGGGGAAGCTAGAGCTAGCATGTTGAGTTAGGAAGGTGCAGATTAGGACCTGCTGAATGAGGAGGCAAAGCCCCTCAGCATCCAGGGAAGTGGAAATCGGGGGTGAGGAGGGGGTTGTTTTGATCGAAAGCACAGTTTCAGTACACTCACACAATGGAAGTCAAGTCACAAGATGTATCCCAGATCCCAGATCCCAGAAGCAGGGTAGGGGGTGGGCAGGGAGCCTGGTGAAGGGCAGCCCTTCATCCCAGGTCCAGAAGAGCCAGAGACAGAGCAGGGAAGCAAGTGCCTGCTACAGATAAGATGTTTGCGTGGAGGTACCTAACTTCTTGTGGGCTTACCTCTAAGTGGCTATTTTAAAAGGTGCCCAGGAACAGCAAAGTGGGAACTTAAGAGTGAGCATGCAGAACTCAAGTCCTTATTTAAATGTCCAGCCTCTGGTTATCATACTGTAAAATGCGTAGGCAGCAACTCAAAAAACAAAATTTATTTTTCCTATCATAAAGGTCTGGACCGTACCTCAGAGACGGTTGTTTCCTCTCATTTCACAGATGCAAAAAACAATTCAGAGATGTTCCTTATTTGCTGGTTAATTTCTGGCAGGACTAGCTCATTGCCGAATTTTAGGTGCTTTCTACCATATTCCGCCTGTCTTGTTCTATATCAGACCTAAGCGGAACAGAACAAGTTCGTTTGTTCTATATTGTTTTCTGCTCCTCAAATGGAAATAAGCGAAGAACTGGGCCTCATTCATCTTGCTTCCATTTGCTCTACTGTTTGTCCTGTGGGTATTCAATAAAGATTTGACTGAGCTCTGTCATGGATCATTTTTGGACTTGGTCTAATGGTCCAGATGGTGTTTGGAAGTTTCTTTGAGATGGTATATATAGGGATTAAACCACCAGACTTTAGGGTTAGAAGAGGATTCAGATTTTGACAGTCCTGTGCTACCTGTATGACCTTAAAAATCTAGAGTGTATCATACTAAGTGAAATAAGTCAGACAGAGAAAGACAAATACTGTATGATTTTACTTTTATGTGGAATGTAAAAATGAAACCAGCGAAAAAGAAATAGGCCCATAAATACTGACAATAGACTGTTGGTTACCATAGGGGAGGGGGGTGGGGTGATGGGTGAAATAGAAAGGGATAAAGAGGTACAAGCTGCGAATTGTGAAATAGTTATAGGAATGGAAGTAGAGCATAGAGAATATAACCAATAATATTATAATACCTTGGTATATTATAATACCTTGGTATGGTAGCAGGGGGTAACCACGCTTACTGTGCTAAGCATTTAGTAATGTACCATCATCAAATCCCTATGTGGTACATCTGAGACCAATATAATACTGTATATCAACTATATTCCAGTACAAAAACTTTTACTTCTATTTCCAATGAGGATGAAAATAAAGTTTGTGCCTCAGGAGGTTGTTGTGATCAGTGAGTAATGTGTATAAAAGCACATGTGTTAATTATCTGAAGCATTAAGAGAACTTTATGAGCATAACCCAGCTTATATTGACAATATGTCACACGTTTCTCCTGCTGCCCATTATTATCCAAGGTAAACTCCTCCGTCTGCACGCTTTGCCTGCAAAATAGCAGATTTGGCAGAGACTTCAGCTGTAATTTTCCCCTCTAAATCTAATGCTGGAGGCATAACTAGGAGGTGACTGCATAGTCATTCTTGGAGAATTTAAGTATTCTTTTTGTGTGATTATCCATCAAGCACTCTGACTATAAAGTGTTCATCCTCTAAGGTCTCTGAAGGTTATCACCTTCTGTCCTACCCGTGGCCAGTAGGTGTCTCAGTTAATGGCTTCAGCTGTTGATTGATTTTAATTTTACAATGTATGTTTTATCTAAAACCTTTATCTGACAGAGGTGCCAGCTAGACAAATGGATTAAATTAAAATCATTTTCTAATAAGTTCTCAAACATTTATGGGAGGATGTGTATAGAGTGCCTGTAAAGATGGGTCTCCACAGTTTCCTCCTTGGATCTTTTACATTTACTAAATATAACCTCTGGTCAATACCACACTGCATACAAGATGTCATTTACATCCACTCAGGCTGGTAAAAGTGCTCAGAGCAAATGTTAACAACCATTAGGAAAGGCCAAAAATAAAAGTGATCTCATGTCCTTGCCCCAAGAGTTTCTCCCCATCAGTGTCAAGGGCAGACACAGAAACAGACCTAGGAGAGCCTTGCCTGGATGGAGCGGAGTGACGTGGGGACGGTTAGCTGCATATGCCGAATACCCTGACGGCACGCAGGGACACAGCACACATGGATACCTGGCTCTACTGTAGAGCTGTGTTCATAAGAGCGTACGAATAGCATTGTCCATTCATCAGCAATGTCTGTGGAGGGCTCACTGTGTCGACATATGACCTAGGTGTGTGTGCATGTGTGTGTGTTTACATGCAGAGATCTCTTGCTCTAACTTCAGTTCATCCCTCGCCTTGTTTACTGCCTCTCTCTAAAAATCAGAATCGGATATATCATCAAATTTCACCCTAAATAGTGATCTAGTTCTGATTAACTTTGAGTTAAGGGTTTTACATTTGTATGTCAGTTTTCTAATCTCTTGTAATCTTAGGCCAAATCATAAGCAAATGTCACACTTCACACATTTCGGTGAAGCGTTTGGGTGCCATTTTTCCCTTCTCTATCCCTAGAGTTCTGTGTTAACTGGAAGCGGTGCTGAGGGTCCCAGGATCACTGTAAATATTTTAAGCACATTACTGGACAGATCACACGGGAAACTAGGATGAGCAGACTGCACAGGGAATGGGGAACTTCTCTGTTTCTGTGTTTGGAATTCCATAGAGTCAGTTCAAAGATGGTTGCTTTGTTCATAGGCTTAAATGATCCCTTCGTATCGTGCAGAAGTTCATTCATATTCAAAGTGAGAAAAAGCATTCTGCCTGATGATATTCTCAGCTTCTGTGTGCCATAGGATCCGACCATTTTTAGCCACATAATGATTATCCTTGTTTAAGACTCTTTTCCATTTTCTTTTTATTTTCTTTATTCTAATGCCCTGCAGAAACATAACTGTAGTTTAAAATTACAGGATTTTTATCTTTGAATCCCCAAAGAGATAGTTACTGTTTGTCTAAGTAACCTGCCCTCTGGTCTCTGTGGGGACCCACTCAGCTGCTCAGCTTAACCTGGCTGAACTGCTGAGAGTGAAAGATCATGTGTTGCGTTTCTTCTGCGTTCCTGCGCCCCCTTGTCTTTTCCCCAAATTACCTGTGCTGTCCATTTGTGCAGGTGAGAATAATAGAACCAAATGTCACATGGACCCTTCCTGATGCTTGGAAACACATTTATCCTACTCTAACTCTTCCATTGTCTGATTTTCGGGTGTTAAGGTTCAGGCAGATTTTCTGGAAGGGAAGACACCAGTGTGGGCAGGTGACTGAGAGGGGTCTCAGGTCAAAATAAATTGGGCTGGATGTAGACACAGTGGAGTTTGCAAATGATGTGCACAGTTAGGGGCTGTTGCATTATTCCAGGCGAGAAGTAACAAGGGCCTGAACCATGGCGACCTCAGAGGTGAGAAGAGAGAATGGCTGAGAACCGCAGCTGAGTTGGAGTTAACAAACTGTGGATGGAAACCAGGCCCGTGAAAGATGAGGGAGAAGCTTTCCTGATCATGGGCAAGTAGAGAAGTTATTATTCCATCTGTCCAGCATTTGTCCTTCAGAGAGCCCAGGATACGCTGCATAGAAAGAGTAGGTAGTACTTCATAGAGCCAGACATGATCAAAGTTGAAGGTGACTTTCTAGATTCATGCCATCCACTGTGGTGGCCACCAGCTGCATGTAGCTACTGTGCCCTTGAGAAGGATGGTCAGAATTGAGTGGTAAATGGTAAAGAGCACACTGGATTTTGAAGACTTATGAAAAAGTAATGTAGACTATGTCACTAATAATATTTTATGTTTATTATATAGTGAAATAATATTTTGGAGAGGTCAGGTTAAATAAAATACATTATTAGCATTACAGTGTTTACTTTTTTTTTTAGGGTGGCTACTAGAAAATTTAAGGTTGTCCATGTAGTTTGTATCATGCTTTCATTGGACAATACTATCATCGGTCATCTTGTCCAAATGTTTTTGATCCACTCTTCATGGACTTTGCAGACGTTCATAAAATGATCTGGCAACCCAACACCATCGTTTCTAGGTGAGGTAATGAAGGCTACGGAAGGTCACATGTGGGGACTTGCCCGGTGTGCCAGGGCAGTGACAACAGGCTAGAGCCCGTGTCTTTAGATTCCTCCAGTATTCTTTTCAGGGTTATTTTGTCTTCCTCGTACACTGAGTGAAAATCTCCTCTGGGCCCAATCTAAGATACCTGCCTTAATTTTGTAAGTGAACTGGGTCATGGTACAGTAGACCCTTACCTGTGGTTTCACCTTGAGCAGTGTCAGAAGCCTGTGGTCAGTCCACCGCCCAGAAGCAGATGGTCTTCCTTCTGCTCTATCGCCAGAAGGTCAGCAGCAGCCTGATGCTATGTCACAGGGCCTACATCATCCACCTCACTTCATCTCTTCACGTAGGCACATTATCATCTTGCGTTATTACCTGGGTCTACTCATCCCACGCGTAGGAAAGCCATACTCTGACATCCGGGTGTAGTGAAGAAGTGGATGTTTATTGCAGGGCACCAAGCAGGGAGAAGGGGTATCTAGTGCCCAATGTCCTTAACTCCCTGTTGGCTTACAAGCAAGGGTTTTCAAGGGAAAATCCTGGGAAAGGGGTGCAGGGTGTGTGATCAGCCCATTTCTGGTTGGTCAGTGGTGAGGCGATGGGGGATTATTTCAGGAGCCTTGGTCATCAGTCTTCGGTCTCCACCCAGTCTGGGGTCTGCATGCTTGTGGTCAGCGGATGGCTCACCTGGTGGGGGTCTGAGTTCCTCTAAAACATCTCAAGGATACATGAGTCAAGAGTTTATCTATGGCCTTGAAGGGAACTAAGAGTCCTCTGTCTGTTCAGTTTGCTTTATCTTAGTGTGCAAACTCTCCTTTTCTTTCCTCTCTAAGTACCGAGTCTAATTTCCTCACTATGGGTCATGCTTGAGGGACTCAGGCTTCTCTTTGTTAATGAGAAGTCTGAGGGGCTTCTCTAAAAGGGCGCTACCTGAGTGGTTACTTTACCATCACAAGGAGAAGGGTGAGTGCAGTACAGTAAGGTATTTTCACAGAGTAAGACCACATTCGTATAACTTCCACTGCAGTATATTGTTATAGTTCTATTTTATCATTGTTGTTAATCTCTTACTCTGCCTAATTTTTAAATTAAACTTTATCCTAGGTATGTATGTATAGGACAAAACATAGTATACATAGGGTTTCAGTACTATCTATAGCTTTGGGCATCCACTGGGGGTCTTTGAACTTATCCCTAGTGGATAAGGGGGTAACTGCTGTACTGTGGAACTTCTACTATACTTCTTTGAACCTAATCTCTAATAAAATCTATTTGTCTTTAAATTTTTTTATTTTATTTTTTAATTGAAATACAGTTTCTATACAATATTCTATTGGTTTCAGGGGAGCAACTCAGTAATTCATCAGTTATATACATTACTAACTGCTCACCATGGTAAGTGTCGTTACCATCTGTCACCATACAAAGAAATTACTATATCATTGACTGTATTTCCTGTGCTGCACTTCCATCATTGTGACTAAATTATTTTTTAATTTGAAGTTTGTGCCTCTTTTCTGCTTCACTTATTTCACCCATCCCTCCCACCCCCCGCCCGGGGTAGCCACCCAGGCATTCCCTTTGATTATGGGTCTATTTCTGTTTTGTTTGCTTGTTCATTTGTTTCATATTTCAGATTCCACATATAAGTGAAACCATACGGCACTATTTGCTCGAGTCTTTGTCATATCATCAGTCAGTATTTGCAGACAGGATCCTCCAATACTATGCACTTGCAATTTCTGATTGAATGACCTTTTGACCATGTGCTGCAAGTCCCATCAGCCCTATGGCAATCTCCCTACAAGCCGTGGGCACCTCAAGGAGCAGCCTGCTCCCAAAGGCCAGTCAGTTACTGGGGTCCAGTTGGTTTTTTTTAAAGCAACACATTTAAAAATGTTTCCCTCTTAATGTATATTTTCTCCATAATATATTACTTTCACAAATGAGAGTCCCAGAAAACTAGAGGAAGTAAATACAAAAGAGAAAAATCCAAGTAGGTGGTGTTCAAACACCAGGCTGTTAATGGCAGGGAGTCTTGATGGGAAGGCAAAGTAGGTTTTATTACCAGGGGATGAAGCTACACTTGTTAGATTGTTTGTGACTTTGAGTTTTTAGGAATTTCTCTTAAACTGCGTTGATGAAAGTATGGCCTGTGATGATAAATACAGTGTTGGTAACCAAGATGTGATGTTGCAGGTTGTCTGATGTCTTGTATCAGAGGTGTGTGGTTATTTTGCCCTAAGGAAATGATTTGACTCTAACTCCCTAAGTCTGTATAATGAAGAGCTCTGTTGTCTGTAGTCTAAGGTGTGTTTCAGTAGAGATCTTGGCTTTATGTGCATGGCTGTAGAGTATGACTGAAGATGCGCAGGGGAGGAGAGCTATTCTGTAGTTCTAAGTCCATCATCCAGCAACTTTATATAGGATGACCTGTGGGCAAGATATACCAGGGCAGGGACAGCGGTTTAAGGCTGAGGCCACGGGGACGACATCTTGGATATGATGTCCATGTTAACTCAGAATTCAGTGCTGTGATGTCACACCATGAGGTTAGCATTATAGTGTTGAACCGTGACAGATGTATAATGACATGTATCTATTATTACATATCATCCAGAGCATTTTCACTGCCCTAAAAATCTCCTGTGCACTGCCTGTTCGTCCCTCCCACCCCCGCGCCCAACCTCCGACCACTGACTTTTCACTGTCTCCATGGTTTTGCCTTTTCCAGAATGTCCTCTGGTTGGAATCAGACAGAATGTAGGCTTCTCAGACTGGTTTCTTTCACTTAGTGATATGCATTTAAGGTTCCTCTATGTCTTTTTGTGGCTTGACAGCTCATTTCTGCTTTGTTTTTTAACCCCTGAATAATGCTCTATTATCTGGATGTACCAGTTTACTTACCCATTAACCTACTGAATGATATCTTGGTTGCTTCCAAGTTTTGACCATCATGAATAAAGCTGTCATAACTTCTGTGTGCAGGTTTTTGTGTGGACCTAAGTTTTCAGCTCCTTTGGGTAAATACCAAGAGTGGTGAATGCTGAGTCATATAGTAAGAGTATATTTAATTTTGTAAGAAAGTGCCAAACTGTCTTCCAAAGTGGCTGTGCCATTTTGCATTCTTACAAGCAATGAAAAAGAGTTCCTGTTGCTCCACATCTTCAGCAGCATTTGTCAGTGTTCTGGATTTTGGCAATTCTAATAGGTATGTAGTGATATCTCACTGTTGTTTTAATTCACAATTCCCTTAATGACATATGATGTAAAAAGAATTTTTCATATCCTTATTTGCCATCTGTATGTCTTCTTTGTTGAAGTATCTATTCAGACCTTCTGTTTATTTGTAAATTGAGTTGTTTTCTCATTGTTGAATTTGAAGAGCTCTTTGTATATTTTAGATACAAGTCTTTTATCAGATACCTGTTTTGCAACTATTGTCTCCCAGTCCGTGGCTTGTCTTCTTATTCTCTACATGTCATTTGTGGAGCACAATTTTTAATTTTAACAATATTAAGTTTTATCAAAATTTTCTTTTGTGGATTGTGCTTTTGTCGCTTCAAGTTTTCTTTGATATTTTTCTCAGTCTTTTGAAACTTCTGTATGTAACCTTTTTCTTCTAGAGGTTATGTTTAAATTATGGCTACAATACTGACTTATTTCTTCCCCTACTAATGTGGCTGCATTAGTCAGTGTCAGGATGCTTTCCTCTCTACACGGAGGCTCCCAGACAAAAAGAAGACAAAGCCTTAGCGTGGCTTTTGTGCCTCGCCCACTCCATCTTTGTTGGAATGGCTGGAGCTGGCCCCAGAGCACAGCTAACAGGGACGTACTGAGCTCTTTGCTCGCCAGTGCACCCCTGTGTTTCCTTCTTCTCTTTGGAGTAAAGCCCGTAGGATCTCTCGGTGACCGTCTGTACACCGCAAACTGATTCTGTGTGTCCCTGAAAATGCTTTGATGCCCTCCTCACAACTGAGCCATGGTTTTGCTGAATAGAGTTCTAGACCCCAAATTCTTTTCTCTCAGCACTTCAAGGGCACTGCTGCATTATCTTCTTGTACCCAGATTTGCTAGAATAGAATCTCTGTCAATCTGATTCCTGTTCCTTTGCAGCTAAGCTGGTTTTCTCTTTGATTACTTTTTAATGATGTATTTACCCTTGGTGTTCTCAAGATTTCAGTATGGTGGCCTAAGTCATTTTTTCCCTCATTAGTTAAATGCTCAGCACTGCAAGGCCATTTCGGTCAACCTGAGAACTGTGTCTTTCTTTTGAGGGAAATTCTTATATTTACGTTGTTGACTTTCACCTCCCTTTTGTCCCCTCTTCGGGCCTGCAGCTTCAGTCTGATTGCTGTTGGCCCTTCTGTCTCTCCCTGCAGGTTTAATTTTCTTTCTGTCCTCTTCATCTCCTTTTGCCCCATTTTGGGGGAGTATCTTGGTATTGCCTTCTAGGTCAGAAATTCACTCTTCAGCTTGGGTCTCCTTAGTTCTTAGTGTCTATTGACATTTTATTTCAACAGTTGTATATTTTATTTCCAAAGTCTCTCACTGACTCTTTTTTTCATAACAGTCTAGTATTGCCTCATGTACTGAATACTCATTTCCTGGGGATTATGAATTACACTTACTTCAAAGTCTGTTTCTGAGTCACTTTATTGTCTGAGTGTGAGTTCTGTTTGCTTTTGCCTTTCCCTGGTGTTCACGCACCCGAAGTACTTGGCAATTCCACGGTTCCTTTTTGCTATTTGTTCCGTTGACAGCCCTGGGAGGGGGTGGAGCAGAAGCGTGGGTCCCATCTACACTGTGTGCTGTGAGTGCAGGGGTGCTGGGACATGCTCCCCACTGGGCTACCTCCACAGCTGCTCTGCGAGCCTGTTTGCTCCCATCCTCTCCATGTAGGCAGCTCTGTGTCCCATGAACGGCGGAGAGCCTGCTCCAAAGGAAAAGTGGCAGTCTTTCAGTTTCCAAAGGGCCAGGATTTTAGTGGTTAATGCTTACCAGGCGACCTGCGGGGACCAAGGTAGCCAGGCTGGTTTATCCTGCTGCCCCCTCTCTTTTGCTTAGATGCATGCATGCTGGTTGAGGAGGGGAGACCAACGGGCTCTCTCTTGTCATTGGATTCGTGCTGTTGTTTAGGCCGAGTGCAGTCAGCCCTGTCTTTAGGCAGGGGTGTAACCCTGCTGACTCCACTCAGAGCTGCTTGGAGTTTTGATCCTGATACATCCTAGCTGGGTGTCCCCGGGGAAGTTCGTTACCTAATTCCCTCAGCCCTGCTTTCTTTCCTCTCCCGTAAAATGTAGGTGGTAATGATACCTACGTCACTGATTACTGAGGGACTTAAACAAGATAGTATATACGGAGCATGTAACAGTACCTGACACTTAATATGCTACTTCTTAATTATTATAAAATGAATTAGTAAAACAGTGCTATTAATACGTCATTGTAATTGTGACAAAAATAGTGTACTAGGGAATGAGGACCCTGGCCCTCGTCCATTTTATTGTTTTGATAACTAGATTGACCTGCCCCCCAGGTAATGGGAACTCTATATGGATACAAATGTGTTTGAATAGTCAAATGACAATCAGCTTAATTTTTAAAGTGTGGTACAAAATTGTGCTCGCATCAACAAATGTATGGGAGAATTTGCCCCATCCTGTCAAACAAGACCACTTTTCTGTCTGATCATGGACTTTGGTAAGCTTAGAGGAATGCAGTGACTCTGCAGAGCCGTCTTGCCCAGCCTCCCCATGCCCGCCCTGGGCCCTGGAAGGGATTTGGGGCAGGCTGAGTCGGCGCCCAGGGCAGACTTGCACTTGTTAACCCTGACTATGCGAAGCTCAGGAGTACTTTGAGCATTAACAGGGATGCATGTTTTTCCTCTTGGACTCCAAATTGTCATTTCCTCTCATCACTAAGCATGAAAGATGAGATTCTGAAACAATTTAATGGCGTCTCTCTCTTTTTTTTTTTTTCCAACCTTGATTTCCTCCACAGAGCACATCTTTCAGGGACCTTCTGACTTGGCAGCTAATCCTATAAATACAGAATTTAAATCACTGTCTCTCTGGACCCTTAGAGGAAAACTTCCCCACTCCTTAAGCATTGGAAATGAAGAGAGCGGGCTCATTCTGTGCTTGGAACTAAGGCACTAAATAACCCAAGGAAACAGTGCTGAGGTGGTTCTGCCGAGAAACCCACTGAGAATGTCCAGGGAGGCAGTGAATAGCCATGAACCTCAGACTGTGTTTTAGAAGGAATTAAAGTAGCACAAATGTGTCTGAGTGGTAGGGTCTAAATGGGCATGTCGTTTCTGTGTCATGGACTTTTCCATTTTTGGTTCATACATACTCATTTCTGAACACTTGCTTCTGCCTCTGTAAGTCACTCTGAGGTGGGCTGCGAGTCACACTGGCATCTGAGGTTGGCTGCGGTGCTTTTCTTCTCTAGGAAGGTGAGACCCTGGGCAAGTGCATAGAGATGTGGACAGAGTCCTGGCGGTGTTCACCTTGCAGAGCCCGTGTTTAAGGGTGGGTTTGCACCACTTCCCAGCCTCGAGCTCTTCACTGCTGTCCAAAATGGGTATAAACAACAAATCCCTTCACTGACTCACCGTGCGGCACTGCCACAAGATAAGAGCTATTGAAATCACTGCAACATTACTTAGAGCTTAAACTTCCCAAAACCCCAGTGCCAATTTTGTTAATTACAAGAGTTTTGTAAATGAGTAACATTTTAAAAAGGTATTTATTTTCTTTAACCTGAAAATATTTCTATATATATTAAATGCAATGTAAATGTTTCCAGATAGTCATTAAGTTTTTTTCTCTTTACTAATGTTTTCAAAGATTTTTGCAGTCAAGGTGGTTTTGGTGGAGACAGCGCTGTTGAATGTCAGAATTAAGAAAGGAAGAAAGGGAGAAGACAGGCAAGCAGGAAGCGGGAAGCTTCCTGCCCTGGTGAACAGGTGAAAAACTTGCTGGAGGGCGAGGCAAGGATGCTGTGGTGGCTGGTCAGGAGAGCTCCCCTGGGGAGGAGAGGCCTGAGCATGGGAGCAGCTACCTGGTGGCGATGGGGAGAAGGGAAAGCGTGGGAGGGCAGGTGTGTGGGTCAAGGCGTGCTGAAAGGAAATGTTGTCTCGGCCCATTTGGTGGAAAATAGTTTCATCAGAGACTAAGAGAAATCCAGTGCAGCGGTCAGGGCACAGCTGTGCAGTGCGGAGGAACCCCGTTCTGCAGCTACAAGGGACTTAAATTAGTGTAGGACAAACTGCCTGCTCCTGTCAGAGACTAGCAAAGACTGAAGTTCCTTTCCAAAGGATGTGATAAGACAAACATCAACTTAAGGTGGTGGCACTTATGAACCTTGAGAAACACAGGGAAGGAAGTGCCATTGTTTTATTGTGAGGAATTGAAATGGGCCAGTTTGGAAACAGAAAATCCCAGCATTTTAGATGCAAGGAGAATGAGGCAGAAACTGTGGGGTTTTGTAATGTTAAAATAGGAATGGGATTTTGTTGAGTCTGGTAAGTTATGTTGGTCCTGTTTTCCCCTAAAACAGGAAACTCGAGGCTTCAAGAGGTCAGGAATTGTCAGCAAAGGACGTATCAGCACAGTCTAGGCACTTTCTGTGAGATGCCTTCAACTGGTGGAGGTTTCCTTAGAAATTTTCAGTCTCTTATGTCGGTGATACATCAGCTTGAGAGCTGACTGAAGGTCAGGAGGATGAATCGCTGATCTGAGAGGCTGCAGGGTATGGGGCGTTTGGTGATTAATGGAGAAAGGCATTGCTAAACCTGTTTCTCATTCTCAACTTTGGGTTGGAAGAGAACCCCAAGCATCTTCGGTTAGCTGGTTTTTGCTCAAATCGACAAATATTTATCGACCATTTATCATTTTTAATGTGTTGAGCAGTGACCCGGATGCTTAGCTGCAGATAAAGATGCATAATACCATCCATTCCTGTTTCCAAGGAATTTACCATCTGGTTGGGGAGATAAGACCTGAACATGCAAAAAGGAAATAATAAAAAATAAATAATATTTCAAGACAGTAGTAGCAGAGGTCCCCACAAGGCATGATTAAATGCTGAATGAGGTATGAACATGAAGCACAGAGTGGTCCTGGTGTGTTTAAGAAGAGAGCTTGAGTTAGGCTTTTATGTTTTGGCTTTTTTAAAAGTCAGGGTTATTAACGTATAATCGGCACACAATGAAAATCACCCTTTTCAGTACACAGTATGGCCTGATGACTTTGACAAATGTGTAGAGCTGCTGCAATCAAGACACTGTCCCCAAAGTTCTCTCACATCCTTTTGTACCCAGTTCTCTTACCCGCCCCGCCCAGCTCCTAACCACCACTGATCTTATTTCTGTCCCTTTTAGTTTTACCTTTTCCAGAATGTCAGCCCAGTGGAATGAGACGTATGCAGTCTTTTGGGTCTGGCTTCTTTCACTTACTGCCTTGAGGGTCATCCATGCCAGTACTGCCGCTTGTGTGTGCCGCTGACTGGCATTTATTGTACGGATGCACCGCATGCTTTGTTATCCATTTCCCCGAGTTAGGTTTGGAAGGAAGCAGAGATCTAGGTGGAGGTGGTGGTGGGGAAGGGACAGGGCAGTTTGGACATGCAGCAGCATGAAGTAGAATAGAGTGTGTTTCTGAGATAAACCTTGACTCAGGGTAAAACCAGTAAACCAGTGAGCAAGGCTCCTGAACATGAGGATTTATCTGCATTTTTATTATTTATGAATCCAACACAAGCCTTTACTCCCTCCCCCTTTATTCTCTGACCAGCTGTCATTTCTGCCTACCTTGGACTCCACTTATTCTGTCCAGTCTTTGCCCATCCATCCATCTGTTCACCCACCTGTTTTTCAACCGTCCAGTCTTTCATCATCCATTTGCTTCTTTTCTTTGTTCATCTTTAGCAATATTTGTTGAAGGTGCCAAAGGGCCAGGCACTGAGCCCTGGTCAGGTTAAACAAACTAAGAATCACAATCCCTGCCCCTGAGACATTCTTGGTGGAGTGGGAGAAGCAGCAAGAAAGTCAACAATTGACAAAATCAGTTATCATACAGTGCTTTACATTTTTTTATTTAGCTTTCCATGGGGATCTTGGAAGGCAGGAAGCTCACCTTGCCTTCTATTTCAATGCCCTGAGTATCTTAAGAGTACCATTAGGTCTAAAAGCTAATTTGTAGCAGAGCCCTTTAGATTAGATTACTTTCAGTCTTTGGGAAAGAAGAGAAGCTTACTTGAGTGGGTTTTGAAGTTTTTGCCCTTGCAGGACGCCCTACAGAGGACATTTAGGTGGTCGTGGGGCCCGGGGAGCGGGCGGTCTCACGTGGGGCTGGGCTCAGCAGGTGTGTTTCCCTCGGCACCTGTTCGTGGTGGAGAGAATGGTCTGAAAGAGGCCAGCAGGCAGCAGTCTGTTGTAATGAACCTCCTGGAAGCCCGTGAGTGGGGAAACCAGCTGCAGAGACAGCCCGGATGCCCCCGGAGCCAACTTGTCGCGTTGAGCCCATGGAACATGAGGTGTGGTCAGGCTCAGGCCGCCACCGGGTGAACAGAAACTCTGGCCTCCCACCTCCTTGGCCCGTGGTGGAAGTCAGTGGTGCAGATCAGTAGTGAGCCTGCATGGGCGCAGGGCTGATGCGGGAGTCAGAAGAAAACGCTGTTGCTCTCACACGTTCCGTGCCTTTCCTCTGCCCAGCTACCCGTGCCCGTCTGGGCCCAAATGTCCCCTCCTCCGTGGAGCCCTCCATGGTTGACCAAGATTGGTGTATTTCTGTTCTCTGAGTCGCCATGGCACTTTATAGGAACCCCTTTTTAGTTCCTATGTACTTTTTTTTAAAAACCCTCTCAGAAATCTTTGTATACTTTTTGAGATTTTTATTTGACTTTGATGGTCTGGAGGAAAGAATCTGCGATTCCTTTCATTTTGCATGTGCTTTTGACTGTAATAGATGCTCAGTACACATTTGCTGAAAATCCAGTGAAGTCTAATTTATTGAAAATCTCATCTAAAAAAATTTTTCCTTCTACCCTCCTATGTTCTTTGCTGAGACACCCCTACTTCTAATAAAAGATAGATTCATAGGAGGAAAAAAGCCCAGTTTTAATTACATACCTAGATGTGTACATACAGTAGCCCCACAAAGACAGGAGACCCAAAGGCAGCCAGATGATGGAGTTCTTGGGCCAAAGAACGGGACAGGGCTGGGCTGCAGGTGGGAAGAGGACATGCTCGGCAAAGGTTGTCCTGCCATGTAGATAGTCTCACAGGTGAAGGTATTTTTGGAAATAGCTCTCTTCCTGGTACAAGCGCTGTTTCTAATGTAAATTTCCCTTACAAAAGGGTAACTTCTACTGTTTTGAGAGTTAACTCTGTGTGTGCAGTTCCTCGAAATGACCAGCTCAAAATAATCCTTATGCCAGTGTGGGGTAGCGGGGGGCGGCACCTACTGCTCTGCTCACCAGCACAGGCGGTGGGTTGACTGGCGGAGAGTCTAGGCTTCTGCGTGAGGATGACTCCGCTCAGGTCCCAGACACCGGGGGCGAGATCTTGGGAAAACCACCGAACTTTCAGACTCGGTCTGCCAACATGGGAGCTAGACAGCGCGCACATTGCCTGGCTTTTCATGGTGTTTCATAAGCGCTGTTTCTGTTGCTTGGGATGCTGTTGAGGGCAGGCAGCCCCAAGATGTACCACTTGAGCATGCAGATTATTTTGAGCTGAAAACAAGCCCAAAGAACTCAGAAAGAAACTTTGACCTTCGTCCTGACTGCCCCCAAATAATATAAATAGAGGGCCTTCTCCAGGAAGAGAGCAGTCCCCATGGATAACTAGATTATAAGATGACCTAGGTGGTAGACAGGGAGGCACGTGCCCAATCTGTTCGGTTCCTCTCCGTGTCCCATTGTTTCTGTGTGGCCCAGCCAACATTTGTTTATGAACACTGACTCTTTTTCATCTTCCTGTGAGTTACTTTCCTTCCCTTTCAGTCAGAGACCGCTGCCCTTCTCCTTAGCTCTCCTTAGTGCCTGACTATCTCTCGAAGCTCATGTCTGTGTGGACATAACTCCTCATTTAATACTTACACATATATAATCAAATTTGACTTTGTCCTGTTAATCTGTCTCATGTCAATTTGATTCTTAGACGAGCTGGATGAATCTGAAAGGGGAGAGGAAAACTTCTCCTCCCCAATGTCAAATAATTAAGTGAATGATCAGTGTAACTGTCACTATATTATAAGTACATCTTAAAATCAGGTTGGGGAGACGGATGGATTGGTTTTCTCTATCTCCTTTACGGGCTGCAGATGGGTGGGCTTGTCCTCTGCAGTGGGATTAGCCTTGGCCTGTTCTGGCCGCAGGCGGGCTGAGGGTGCAGGAAGAACAGTCCAGAGGGAGAGCAGCTTTGTGGAAATCAGTGGCGATGCAGGGGAGCTGGCCTCAGTCAGGCATCAACAAGGCTGTTGCGTTAGGATAGTTCATAGTTCACTAAACCACGTATTTGCTTTGTGTAGTTTTTGATATCTGTGTTTTATTTTACAATGGAAAACAAAAGCTCCCCCTTACCACTGAAAGAAAGGAAGAAAGAAAGGAGGGAGGGAGAGAAGGAAGGAAGGGAGGAAAGAGAAGAGAGAAAAGAAAAAAAGTAAACCTCAAAACAAGAGGAAAGAATATTCCAAGTCTGACCAGGGGACAGCAGGTCTAAGCCCCTGAGCCGGAGGGGAGACCCTGTCAGAACGGGCAGAGGCAGGAGGCAGAGGGCAGGGAGCTGCAGACCATACTGCTGGTGACATGGGTCAGACCTCGACTCGCTATGCTTCACATTTCTTCTGTCCACCCCTCAGGAGGCCACTGGCGCCCACGGACATGGCTGTCCACTGCGGAAACTAATCACCAAAGCCAGAGATCTTGTCAGCCAGAGGCAGACAGTCGTAGAAAAACGCCACTGGGCTCTGCTGTCATCCTCTCCCTTGGCTCTCCGGCTTCTGTCTCGGCCCAGACATCCAGTAACATGGGCTCATTTGCCCTTGACCCCAGGTAGCCTGGGACCATGAGGATCTCCTGGACACGTCATCTTTGCATTTGCAGTCTCAGCTCTTACTATACTGGGGTTGCGAGTGTGGCTCTTGCAGCACTGACCCTCAGCTCTGCCGGAAAGCCTGCCTCTAGCAAGTCTGCATGTCCTTCCCTTTCAGTGTGCAGACTGGGCAAGCGGGGAGAAAGTGTGTGTGTGTCTCACAGGCCTCACTGAAGCGCAGTAGTAAGACTGCACCACCCACCTCCTGGTACTTACCGGTTCTTAAGCGCCAGCCTCTGTGGACGCGTGACTGAAATCCCAAGACGCACGGGCACCTTTCAGCCTGCTCACTCTGCGGCCATCCTGCTGAGACCCCCATTTCCTAACGGGGCTGGGGCCCCCGCTCCTCATCCACTAGGCTCAGCTCACGTCCCGCGCTTCAGGGCTGGCAGCTTGCAGCTTCCCACTTCTGGGAACCACTTTCTCTCCTCATGGGTGTTCGCTCGTCAGCGTGGACTGCTGTAACAGATCCTGGAGACTGGGTGGGGCGGACAACAGACCCTTATTTCTCCCAGGTCTGCAGGCTGCGTCTGGGATGAAGACCCCACCCGATTTGGCTTCCCACTGAGGGCTGGTTCCTGCTCACAGAGGGGGGTTTTCCTGCTGCGTCTTCACGTGGCAGAGTGAGGGTGGGGGGGGCTCCGGCCTCTCTTCCCCTGCTTAGCGGGACACTAGTCCCATCATGGGGGTGCCATTCATGACCTCATCGAACCCTGACTGCCTCCCACGGGCCCCACCCTCAAACACCATCACATTACGGGATGGGACTTCAAGGTACGAATATTGGGCAGACACATATATTTAGTTCACAACAATTGGGAATCTTTTTTTGTAACCTTCTGGATTTTTCCTTTATAATTACTCATTATACCTCCATGTGTAGGATTATCTGATTGTCACCACTGGGCCATAGGTCCATGAGTACAGCCGTTGTCCCCTTTGCCTCCCTGGTATATCCCTAGTGCTTTACAAATAGTAGACGCTCAATAAACATCCTTGACTGAATGCCCTGTGCTGAAAGTCCTGGAAATACAGGTTTTCACGTGACTTGGCTTCTGCCCTTGAGGAACTCAGGAGAGAAGGAAGATCTTTATAGAATTATTTTCCATGTAGTGTGATAGGTTTTATTAAAAGATTTGGGTGAGGTTGAGAGGTGGGAGAAGGGTGTCCATTTTTGTCAAGAAAACTTGACAAGGCAAAGTGATGCTGTTATAAAGCATCCTATGTAATGGAACTAATACATGGGAAAAGAAATAAGACAGGAGACAGTATTGTAGCCCAGGCTTTGTGCATTTGTGTACATATGTATACTAAGGTGTTACTGTTATTAGTCTTTGCCCCTTCTCGGAATGTTTGCCGTAGCTTACAGCAATGAGCACCAAATGCCAATTTGTAGAATGGCCGAGGCACGGTACTGGGAGACGGGACCTGAGTATCTAATCTGCATGTTTAACCAGCCCCCCCGGGAAGTGTGACGCATGGCCGGGCACGGACTGCTGGGGCAGAGCGGTGGTTCTCAAACTGCGGCACGCCCCAGAGTCGCTTGGAGGTTCGTTAAAAATGCAGATGGCTGGGCCCGACCCTCAAGGGTTCAGAATCAGTAGGTCTGGAGTGGGGCTAATTTAAAGAATCATTAAAGGGAAAATAAAATTCAGGCATTCTTCCTGAGAGGCCTCCTTCAGATAAAAGGAAGAGTGTCTTTGAATTCCAATGTAAGGTTTTATTTGTAGACTGTTTGTGTTTCAGACCCGTTAGTTTCAGCGAGATGGAAATCAGTTTTTGCAAAGGGTAGTGGGTAAGCCATGGTGTCCACAGATCCCAGGACACAGCAGGCTCACCATGAACATTGGTTAAGTAAAGGAGAGGATGAACGAGTGGAGTTTCCTTCTGAGGCAGCGGCTGAGCTGTTGTGAAAGCTGAAGATCACTGTGACCATCGCCGTGTTCTGCTTTTGAATTAGATTTAATGATGTAATCTTTTTGATGGTGCGACCGTGTGTTGATACTGAGAACATCAGCATGTCGCCAGACCTGGGCGCTCCCTTCTGCAGTTCTCAGTTCAACCCAGTCCCGTTGTCTTTAAGTGGCCCCGAGAGATCACCACCACCAAGCAAATGCCCCTTCTCAGCAATGCCTTTGCTTCACCCAGAGTCTGGGAACAGAGGTAACCAGTCGAGAGGGCAACTGTGTTTGTGGCATGACCGTTTGAGAGGCGTGACTCCCTGGCAGCTAGAAACATACCCCATGTTAAAGCCACTGCTCAGATTGAGGCATTAGCCATCCAATGGCATTGTTAAAAATATCTTACCTAGAAAGGATAATACATTTTCCGGGTAGGTGACAAAGCTGGCTCATCAACTTCTTACCTAGAATCCGGCCTTGCCAGCACATGGTGGGTGCAGAGCAGGGAGAGGCTATGGGAGACGTAGACAGGGATTCCGGCATGTTGTCAGCTTGAACCACCTGGAGAAACCCAAGTCTCCTCTCCAGGCTAGACGCAGAGGTCGGCTGAACTGAGGCCGGGCTCCCTCTCCCATTAGTACCTGCAGAAGCGTAGTGGGTGCCCGGAGCATCTGCTGCTGACTTCCTCTCCAGTATCAGGTCTGCTTCCACCTTTGGACTTCATAAACTCTGTCTTTGTGGGCTTAATTATTTTCATTACCCAGAACTTGCTGGAAATCATACATCCTCAAGTAAGGAATGAAGCCATCCAGTGAGAAGTCCGTATTTTTCTGCCCCCTGACAGATGCAGTCCTGGCTCATTTTTGCAGGCCTCTTTTGCCTGGTTGCACCTGATGGTTTAGGAACTGGCCGCTGCATAAAGAGGCAGCACCCTCCTTCCCTCAGAGCTCTGGGGTGCCCTGATGCCCAGACAAGGCAGAGACCATGGTCAGGTGGCAGTGTGCTCAGAGGAGAGGCAGCGGCTCACCCATTGTCCGGTTAGATCCAGGATCCCATGAGACACGAACACTTGGGAAGGAGTCAGTCCCCATTGAGCGGAGACCAGCCGATGAACCTGAGAGGCCCTGAGAAGGAGCGCTGACAAGGGTACGGGCTGCAGGGCCGGAGGAAAGCCGTGAGTTCCTCTAGCCTCATCGCCCTGCCTCGCACCCTGTGCTCATACCTGCTGGGGAGTTTTGCGCCTCTGTGAAGACATTAGTTCATTACCAAGAGGTAAAATCTACCAAACGTGGATGTAAATTAAAGTCAGCTCTTCCAACTTTATGTATTTGGGAGATTAGTTATGGTAATACTGACTACCTCTAAATCTAAATTGGAAACCTGTATCCAATGAAGTTAGTCAAGAGTAAAAAAGACTGCTTTCTCACTGCCTACAATTTCCCTTCATATTGAGGTCTAGGGATATGGGTATGAGATTCGAAAATAGGGGTTATTTAATTTAAAGGAGGATTGTACAAGCGCATTATGAATAAATGATAACAGCTATTCAGAAATTTCACAGCGCACAAACAGGCCTGAAGAAAGTGGATTAAAATGGAAGAGGATGTGCGCTTAGGGAAAGCTTCTTGCCTGTGTTATGCTGGGAGGTTCCTGCAGTCGTCGTCCAGCGAAGACTTGAATACGTTGGGTAGAAGGCATCAGGTCCGGACTCTGGGCTACTCAGGTGTGGAAGACGTGACCTCTGACCCACGGGAACCAAAGGAGGTGTTGTGGAATGGGGAGCAGACGACATCACCCCTCAAAACCATTCACTTGAGAGAATGAATTAATCTTACAATAGTTTTCAAAAATCAATACGGCAAGGGATATGGTGACGCCGCGCCTTGTAACGGGCCCAGCCCCCACTAACCAGCACCTGCTCTCTGTCCTCCCAGCCAAATCCGTAACCTTTCCTGAGTATTCTGGGCTCCGGATCTTGTTCTGATCCCCAAATCTGTCTCTCTCTCGCTCACTGGCTTTAAAAAAAAAAAAAGACTTTACTTTTTAGAGCCATTGTAAGTTCACAGCAAAACTGATAGAAAAGTACAGAGTCCCTCGCCCCCACCCTGCCCCACCTCCCGGCTCTCAGCACCTCCAGCCGGGGTGGTATGCCTTTTACAGTCAAGGAGCCAGCATCCACATGTCAGCACTGCCCCAAGTCCGTACAGCATTCTCTCTTTGCGGGGTGCACCCTAGGGGTTTTGAAAAATGTACGACATGTCTCCCCCATGGTAGTGTCACGCAAAGTAAATTTGCTGCTCTGAAATTCCTCTATGCTCTATCCATCCCTCTCTCCTTGCTAGCCCCTGGCAAGCACTGATCTTTTTACTGTCTCGTTTTGTCTTTTCTAGAATGTCATATACTTGGAACTGTGCAGTATTTACCTCTCAGAGTGGCTTCTTTCACTTAGTAATATGCATGTAAGTTTCTCCCATTGTCTTTTCATGACCTGATAGCTCATATCTTTTTAGCAATGAGTAATTTTCTAACCTCTTTTTCTGACCCATCTCAGCTTTCTCAGGGCTGTCTCCTGGCACAGGGACAGAAGCAAAGGAGATACGGCTGCCTACAGGGTCTCCGGGCACTGAATTTGAGAGCAACCCCTTGAGAAAAGCTTCATCCCTTTAAGGCTCTGCCCTGTATTAAATCTTGGAATATTTTTCATCTTGTTTGAATGGGTAGATTAACTCCTCATTCACTGCAGGACCACATTGTCCTGACTTTGCAACAACCTGGGGTAGTTCCCTAGTTCAGGCTCTGAACCCCCACAGCAGAATGACTGGGACCGAGTCCCACTTTTGCCTCCCCAGCCCCTACCTTCTGCGTTGGCTGCTCATGTCCCCCCCACTGTCACCGCTGCTGCCAGGCTCTGTGCTGCCACTTTGTGGCCTCCCTTCCAGGAGATGTGCTTCTGCACCAGTTGACTGTTCTGGCCTGGGTACAGGCTGGTCTTCCTGCCACGGAGTTGGTATAATCTGCTAATTTTATTGATGTGGAGCTGGTCTCTCTTGGGACCAAAGATACTGCTCCCGCCCAAGTGAGAGAGGACCCTTTTCCCCTTCAGCGTTAAAGTGTTTGATCAGGATCCTGAATAAGCTGGCTCTGTTCTCTAGATTCCGGTGGGACAGGATGGAGAGCAGTGGACACTCCGGCTCTGAAGATCCTGTATCCTGTGCAGGACCACACACGCTGATGTGTTTTATCTTGTTGAAAGATGTTTTTTTCTAGTCTTCAATAAGAGGATTGTTTACTTGGTAACTAGCTTTATAGTAAAGTAAAAACTCTCGAGGTATTGAATTTGTGTCGTACTAATGAGTTCTATTTATGGGTTATCTATACTAAGCCATGATCTTAAACTCTTGTCTTTCCCAAAATAATCTTGGCCTTATTTTAAAAGACTGTTTCATTAGCAAATTCTCTTATCTTTTACACTTTGAGACAGCTCTCACGGTTCCTTGATCGGCTAGTTCAAGGAAACTAATTTTATGTCTAATAATTTTAATTTATGATTATAGATACAGAACAACACTGTGGTTCTCTTGGAAAATTGCAAAAGGAACAGCTTAAAAATAGAAATAATGGGCTTTTTGCAAACATGCAAAGAATTATAATTACACTTTGAGGAATAAAGCATTGTGTGATGCGTGATTTTAGTACCTTCAATTATAGTTTGCCAATTCGTATATTGTCTCCAGGATTGTTATTTGAAAATCTTTCTTCTTTATGCATATGTTCTCTGCCTATACTGGTGTGTGCTCTTTTCTATTTTGATCTTCCTGTAAAGCTCTCTTTTTCTGCAAACAATTTCTGGAAATAACACCACTGGCTAGACCAGCAGGCTGGCTTCCATCCTTTCTTTGCCATGATACACTCTGTCTACTGAAGTATTGACTTAATGTCTGCAGGCTTAGTAAAAATATCTTTTGTGTCTTTTTACAGAAAAAAAAATTTGCCTGGGCCTCATTTCCTCTTGGGGAGGAAGGAGATGGTTACAGACATTTGTATGTAACTCTGAGAATGATCTCTATGAAGCAAGAAAAATATGAAACAAAAAGACAAGATCTCAGACATCCAGGACTTGAGATCTCAGATTACAAATTCCAAATACCGTAGCAAATAGCTAAGCTGAAATAAGAAGGCGATGGTAAAATAGATAATCCAGAAGGGCAAATGGAAAAAGAGGTTCAGGAGAATATAATGTTTTGTTTCAAGTTCTTCTAGGGATTAATCATGACCTTCAAAAAGAGACAAAGCACTGTACCAGGCATGAAGTTTGGGTCAAATGTGGTAATGCCTCTGAATTAGAGAGACTAACTGGGGAAAAAGATGGAAAAATATAAAAAAATTAACATACGCTAATGAAACAGGATGTACTGCCTTACCATTGGGAAGAACTAAGGGCCTTTAAGTTTTGCCCCTCGAGGAAATAGAATTTTCATATTGCACCAACACCGACTTATTTTTACAGCAGGTAGCGGGGGTTAGAGTACTGTCTGACTCCAATTGGCCAGTGAGGCTGACCCCATTAGTACAGAGCTTTTCCAGAATGAATGCAATACGATGGGCAGGCTTCTGCATGGCGCCTCCTGTAGGTGATTTGGGTTGTGACACAAACAGTATTAGCTCCCATCAGCCCCGGCAGGTACAAGTGCAAATGACTTTACACGGTCAGTACTTAGTGGGTTTTTTCCCTTGGTGTAAATATTCCCACTCCAACTTCTGTTTATTGAATTCACGTTTGTCCAAAATGCTATTTCCTCTGTGAAGCGTTTCCTCTTTCGACTTGTCAGAAAGGACTTAACTTTTCCTAAGAGCCCCACTGTATTGTTGTGTACTTCTACACAGAAATTAGTTCACTGTCTTGTTTTCACTTACTCACTTGTCTCTCCTACTGGATTTTAACTTGCTTAAACTCAAAGACTGTATCTTATTTGTATCCTCAATGCAGTGCATGGCACATACTACACTCTCAGAAAATAATTTCTGGAGAAATAAAATAGTTCCAAACAAAGTAAAAGGATTCGTTGTGTTATATAGCAGATCATATTGAGTCAACACAGTTTTTCAATGCTTTCTGTGAGCAAGGCACTGCGTGGGGTGTGTGTTCTGCTAAGCCTTGCCTACGGTAAGGAGTGGAAGAAAGCGCTCTGCCACCGACTAGCTGTGCCCCCGGCCCCAACCCCTGGCCATTGAGCTATATCATCCCAGGAATTCCACTTAGGGAAGTTCCCTGAACTGGCTTTGACTTCCTTTTGGGCCTGAAGCTTGCTTCCAAGTTTTTGTGATCACTTCTTCAATCCTTTTCCTTTGCTCTTGCTATGAATACCTTCCAATCTCTAACCCTGCTTAGGTTCATTCTATTCTGCTCTGTTCTTCACAACTCTGGTTCTTCTACTGGCTGTGTCTTCCAGAAGCTCTGGGCTTCTAATTCCCCCAGTTAGATTCTTCTTTAATCCTTTCTCTTGAAAGCTGCCCATTAGAACAACATAAGCTGAAGACAATGGCTTATGTATAATGTTGTCAGACTTACAAATTTAAAAGAAACCCCTTCATACTATTAATAATTTCAAGAGGAAGATGCCTTTTGCAAAGACTGAGGGTTTTTCCCGCTAGCAGCTCATGCTATGTCCTTGTCAGCTAGATGGAGAAGGTCAGACGTGTGTTTCCACAAAGTCAGTGGCTACTGAGAGGCATTACGCAACACAGTGTCGGTGGGGCTTGACCGGAGAATCCCCACTTACAGTCACATGACTTTCAAAAGTCACTTAACCTTCTCAGTCTTAATTTTCTTACACATAAAGCAGGATAATAGTCGTGTGTCCCTGAGAAAGATGTCATCTGTCTTGTCAGCAAAAATGTTTTCTGCCATTGTTAGGAGACCAAAGAGACTGGTTTAACAAATTAGGTGTATCCTTGCAATGGGGTGCCAAGCCATAGCTCTACAGTTATGGCTCTGCGAAGATGCTCAGAACATGTGTTTAAAAAAGTTGCCACATAATTCTGTTTTATTAAAAAAAGTGCGTGTATGTGTATATAAACACACAAAGATATACACACACATGTTTATATACATGTATACATAAAAAGGGGACAGATCCTGGAAGGTGTATAAAACTGTGAGTGTAGTGTGATTGGAGAGTTGATATTTAATTTAATTCATTTTGATTTCTACATTTCTTTAAATGGTGGGATTCTGGGTGACTTTTACCTTCTCTTTTGCAGCATTTAAAACAATAAGTAGAGTTATACATCTTCCCACCAAAACTCCTCTCCTCTTTGTGTTATATAAATAAAATGCAGTTTTGTCTGCCTGCCATTCTGTGTCTTCTTGTATCAGATCAAAATGACTGTACAGATTTCTTTTTAGCAAAATTCCCAGGGAATGTTGGGGGCTGTCTGATTTAAAACACAGGCTACTTTGTAAGCTGAAAATTCACTTTGGCGGGCTTGGGGTGGGTGGGGTGGGAGGTGCTCCTCGCAGAGAGAGGTGGTTGTTCCCCAGGGTGGGTTCCCCAGGGTGGGTGCACATGCTGGTTGGGCGGAGCTGCCTGGAACACAGGGACAGACACCTCCACGTCAGAGCAGGGGTTTCGTGAATGATGGAGGCGGTTTGCCTGACAACTCCCACAGAAGAGTTAGTATTTGCAAAGCAGTATTCAAAAGTAAGAAATTGTTGACTATACAAAAACTCTATCATCAGGCACAACTTGGGGGCTGGTAGTTAAAGGGATTTATTAAGCAATGACTTTATTTCCTATAGAGATATGATTTGATTGTGTAGGGATCGTCTGCCTTTCGCAGCCACAGGCTGTACTCAACATGTATGAGATGCCAAAGTAATCTCCTTCAGAAAAGCAAAGCTCAAAACTTAACTGCTGCCCAGAGGGCTGCTGGAGGGCTTATGAGAGGGACCTTCAGACCTCAGTAAAAGGCAGAGGTGACCTACCTCAGGCAGAGCCATCCTGGTAATGCTAAGAAGGTGGTAGGGGCCTAGGGAAGGGAATCGTAGACTCACAGGGGGCAGCAAAGCTGACTGGTCACCCACCAGCCTGTCCCCTGTGACCTGACTGGCCGCTCCACAGCGTCCCAGCGGGACACACACGGTGTACCCCCATAATGCTAAACGGGCCAGTTCATTCAGTAAACCTAAACAAAAATCTAACTGTACGCTTGATTTTATGTGACGTAGTGTAGTAAATCAGTCCAGTAGATGTGGGGAGAGTATCTTTAATTCTTGGAGTCAGAGATATTTTTCAAAAGATTTACGGTGTGATTGGGTAATGTGATAGTCTACGTTAAATGAGTCTGGTTACTATTTCTCATTCTGATTTAAGCTAAAATGTAGTGTGGAATTCAACCCACTCTTTTTTTTCTTTTAATGAGAAAATGGAGGCCAGAAGAGTCCTGTGCCCTGTCCAAAGTCACTAGTGATTTAGAGGCCGAGCAGGGGCTGGAGTGAAGGACTCCCCTCTGGAGAGCTCTTCCTCCTCAGCGCCCACTAGGGAACCGTCGCCAGGTCGGCAGAAGGCTCTTTATTTCCTTGAAAACTGCTCTATTTGCACTCCTTAATAACCCTGTGTTGATTTGCATTTCTCTGATTACTAATGAGGCTCGTCGTCTTCCCACAGGCTGACCGAGAATCTCTCCGGGAGAGGGTAGCTCTTCCCCTGTCGGCGAGCGCGGCCGCAGGAGCCGGTGCGCGGGGCGGGGTGGCCCTGGGGGTCTGACTGCATGGGAACCGCGGAACCCTGCGCTCTGGAGAACCGATGCCCAGAGACCGGACGTCAAGCATCAGAGCTGCGTCCGGAACGCCAGACTCCTGGCTCTGTGATGATCTCAACCCAAGGATTACATTTCTAAACAGAAATATCAATTGTATTAAACTATAGAAGTAAATACAGTAAGTTTTAGGAGACTAGGCTGGCTGTTCTTCACTGTAGGACAAAATGTGAAATATCTTTAGTAACCGGTCCCTGAAATCATCTTAGGTATGCCTCTTTTCTATAGATGGAGTGCTTCCATCTATCTAATGAGGCTCCCTACATGTTGATAACCAACCTTGTGGTGTTAATTCCATACTGCCAGGTCCCAGAACCAAAGATGATGCTGTGTTTCTTTGCCTGATATATGCTTAATCACCTAACGTACATTCTGTTCTCGAAGAATTGCCCTTGGTTACTCATATATTTGCCCTTTTGTGCTCTCACAGCTGTTATGTCATGTCTTCATTTGTTCATTTATCAGCTCCTGAAATACAGGGTCTTGTTGAGCAGGTAGGATGTCAGGTATTACCCAGGAGAGCATATGTATTTGAGTTTAGCCAGGGAAGAGGCAAAAGTGCATGGTGCTTTTGTAGATCAAGCAGATAGTAAAGGTGGATGGTTTCTGGGAAGACCGACACTCTAAGCAAACAGGATGGCAGCTGTAATAGTTCCTAGCTTTTCCATTAGATTCACATTTTTACCCGTAGAGATCCTGGCTCACAGAAGGTTATTCACGTTGATATCCGGTTATGGAGCTCGGAGTCTTGTAGCAATCCTTGGCTGCTCTCTCATACCACACATCTAATCCATCAGCAAATCTTCCTAACTGCACTTTAGATCTAAGACCTGAACATAACCACGTCTCTCACGTACACAGCTAAGGCTCTGGTCCAAGCTACCATGGGGGTGCAGGTGGGGAGGTCTGCCTTGGTGTCCTAACTTACTCCCTTCCCTAACCATTTATTCTCTAGCCTGCAGCTGGATTGATCCTTTTATGATTCAGGCAGATCATGTTATATCTCTGCTCAAATATTAATATGGCTGTCTAGTCCCACCTAAAGTATATCCTAAAACGCATCTTGGGTAAATGTCCTATGTGTTCAGCCTCCTGCTCTTGACTTGCAGTCCTGCCGGCCCCCTGGTTCATTCCTACCAGCCTCCTCCTTCTGACTTGCACTTCAGGCACACCGGCTTCCTTGCTGTTTTTCAAGCGCACCAAACACATCCCTGCCTCGGGCCTTTGCACTTTTTCTTCTCTCCATCCGACACTCTTCTTTCTCTGGGCTTACTCATTCTCACATTTAAAATTGAACTCCTTGGTCACTCTGTATGCCCTTGACCTTTATTTTTCCTTATTGCCTATATCATCCGTGCGTTTGTTCGTTATCTGTTCCCCTAACGAGATGGCAGGCTCCACAAGGTAGGCATTGGGTGTTGTTCATAGTTTCTGCTACAGAAAATAAATATTTGTTGAAGGAATAACTGGGATTACTTGAGAACTATATTGCAATGATTAAAATTCCTATGAAAGCCCAAAGCTTTGTTGCTTATCAGGACTGGAAGGGCACTGGCAACTTGAAAATGGTGGAATACTAGGGTTTTTATCCTCATTGTCTTTGGATTTGTTTGGGCTGCCACCCCAACCCACCTCCGCCCCCATTTATCTTGTAATATTTTTATCAGTACGTTTCATACGGAAGTCTCTTGGAAGCCTGCAGGGCAAGCCCTGGGGCCAGAATTTGTAGGAAAGAGCTCGTGTGGCCTTTCCTGTGGAGGTCTAGCATCTGCTTACTGCGGCCTTGAGGGGTGAATGGAGTCCTGGCAGCTCTGACGGTTGTGGACCTTTACAGAAATTTTGGAATCTCTGTTACTCTCCCCAGGTTATCTCAAAATGAAGACTCTAAGCCCCTCAGGAAGCATTAGCTGTGGACCATTACTGCCATTATTTGGTTTGTTTGCTGTATCACATGACTTAGAAATTGCCCAGGAAAAGCATAAACTGTCAACAGTTCTTCCAGAATGACTAACTTCCTTAATAGGCAGGATTACTCTCAGAATGGTTTCTCTTGGGTTTTTCTACTTTCTCTTATTCATGGGAGATACTCAACGGCATCTTCTCTTCAGGTTGAAAATACTGAGGCATGCACAGATTAAAGACTCTTGAAGGAAGCAATAGCCACAGCTGCGCTTTAGTTTATGGCCTGTGTTGCTTGATAACCGATGGGGGGCCTTCTCCCAAAACCATATATGTTTTTGAAAATAAAGTGGAGACTTCTGTCTCACTGTTTGGGGTGGAGCCCCCCAATTTTTGTTTCTAATAAGGAATAGTAGCAATTCAGATCAGAGGTCTGCTGGCTGCATGCTGAGAAATACTGCCTTCTGCACTAACATGGCATAGATGTCATCCAATGTTTATTGACTTAATCTGTGGAAAACAAGTCTTAAATCAGTATTAACCCATAGAAATAGAATTAAAACTTTTAAGCATCAATAAATAGGTGACAGCCTGTACAGTGGATGGAATGGGAAATTCAGCTTAACCATGGGACCAGCTAATTGGCACTTCAAGTGCCTGGAAGTAAAATTACCTGGGTCTGTGTGCTGTGTTCCCATGTGTCCTTCCCAATGCCCTAGACCTTGAGACTTTACTGCACACACTTCTAATACCACTCATACTGCTCACAAACTATCATTTCCCCCTGTTAACAGCCTCTCTTAACCCTCTGTTTCCTTTGGTGGCCTGGTGCAGAAAGCTGATGAATTCTCCCACCAAGATTTCCCTGCCTGGAACATCTTTCTCAATGAATACAAACTCTCACAGGGAACAGTATAAAAGGGTCCTGGCCTCTCCTGAAGAACACATCCAATGTGTGCCGAGAACCAATGGAAGCTGTCCTAAGGAGGGGCCAGCTGAGGTTTTCTTGTAGTCTTTTAAAGTCTCGTCATAAATGGCAATACTTCAGAAGTCTGTGAATGGTTTTAAGCCTTGCAGTAACGAGACGTCCACAGAGGAACTCTGGTCTCCTTGGGGACAAGGCTACTTTGCCTGCCTCTTGATGATTACTACACTGTGTTGAGGGATAATTTTTTGAAAAAAGTTTAATCATGTCTCTCATACAGATAGTGTTAAAGAGGGGCCAGTAAGATGTTAGGATTGGTTCAGAGCATAATCCAAAGAACAGACATATTTATACATCAGGAGTATGGAAGTGAACGCATATAGAGACAAACTACCATTTTCCACAGGATGCAGGGGGAGGGAGGCAGACAGTAAATTGAACTGCCACCTGGCAGCATTTCTGTGTCTCCAGACAGGAATTATTTTGAATCACCTTCAATTATCTACAATTCACAGAGCTCAAAGACAATGAGAGGCTAGAATCAAATAACCAGGACAGGTGTGAGCTCAAACAATTCTGTTTTCTGTTGAAGCACACATTTTCCCTACTTTGGCTTTATGCATGGGTGTTGGTCAGTTTGCAGGAGACAATTTATCCTAACTGGGCTGCCCTGAGATTTCTTCCCTGGGCCCTTGTGTTAAAACAAGAGCATATCATCTAAAGAAGGAAGGGGTCCTTCAGGTCGTGGTCTGAGGGTGGGGAAGCAAGGGGGAGAAGGGGAGGAAGGAAGTATCAGTATCACCTGTCGTGCCATGTGTGTGTCCACGCGCATGTGGGTTTTGGGAAAGCTCCCCACAGCCTTGTTGAGATATATGACTGCTCTAAAGCTTTGGGTTCCCTCTATTAGCCAGGGCACTGATTCTAGGCACTTGTTCCTAGAAACCTGAACTCTAGTCCTGGTGAATTACCTGCACCCTCTGGGGCTTTGGTCCAACCACTTAACTTTCCATACCTTCCTTTATAACACGGAGAAATGCGGATGTGCCTCCATGACAAGGCTCGCTGAGGATCAGCTCAGATAATGCATACTGGTGCATTTTATATGTGCTAATTAATAGGCAGTGTGTAACCTGTTCATATTCTCGTTATCTGGCGTTACTCCTCTGTTCTCACCGTTGATTTTGGTCCTTTGCTGTAGGAGAGTGGGAGGGGCAAGGACCAGGTCCTTTCTCCAGCAGTCCTTTCCTCTGGCTGTGAGCTGAACACACCCCTGAACTCCCTGACTTCAGAGGGAACAGTCCTTAGTTCCTAGGATCTTGTAAGGTTGAAATGAGATGACACGTAAGCTTCCTGATGCTTGGCAGGTTCTTTCCAAAGGTGACTTCCATTCTGTCCCCATTGTCCTGGCCTACTGACCTTATCCTCGTCTGTCAAGGAGGTGGGGGCCAAGGGAGGGATGACGTTCAAATCACAAATCTGCCGTGAGCTTTGGCTGGCCCCCAAAAGCTGCTCTCCGAGTTTCTAGTAATAGAGGATGTATTGTGATTCAAATAAGGAACAGTAGTAATGAGAACTATCAGTAAGTTTGCTTTATTCCCCACCAACTGCAATGTAGTTGGTACAGACAGTTGATCCTGTGCAGACCTCTGAAGAATTATGACATAATCTCTTGCTTTAAGGAACTTATATGTAATTGGGAATATAATAAGCTTAATAAGTACCACAAGAGTAAAACAGAGTTCACAACTCTGAAGAGGAACACTGTTAATAAATGACAAATGCTGTAGGAGGTCAGGAAAGGGCCCTGGTTCTCTATCTACACTTCTTAATAATCCAATTAGAGGGTAGTCTTGGCCAGAATTCTGCTGGCAATTGATGGGAGCAAAGAACTGGAGTACGTGAGTAGCTCTAGGAATGAATGTCCTCGGTAAGTCAGGGGCAAGTGGTGGGGGGGGTGCGTCAGCCCTGAAAATAAGTAATCTTTCCAGACCTCTATGTTTTTTTATTGAAGGGTTTCTGTAGAAAACCCAGTCACCCGAACAGCCTCCAAACTGAGGCTTGGGAGCATCTCAGGATTTGACATCATTTTGAAGATGGGGAGAAGGCTGGATAGGATTCATCCCTTTTGCTTTCAGACGTATCCCTTTCCTTGTGTCATTTATTTATCTTGGTTTGTTTTTAGAGCCATTTGGAAAGAACCCCTTTACAGTTAATTGACTGGAAGAGGGCTGGCTCAGGAAGGAGCGCAGCTGGCCCAGTGGCGATCAGACGCGGACAGGGCGGGGAAGGTGGGGCAGGGGAGGCTGGCTGGGTACAGCCCGGGCAGAGACCAGCCTTGGAGGGGGCCTCTTTTGCTGGCATTTAAAAGCCTGTTTTCACAGAAACACGCCAAAGATTATTCCACTGAATACTAGCCATGCTTTTAGAGGCAGGTTGTGAGTGCTAGAGAAAATTTTTGGTGATAGTTGAAACGGGCTTGCTATTTGGTTTGCAGAGTTACACGCCTTAGTTGCCACAGTCACAGGTATCTTTCAGTAAGTGCCTGTGATGTTGGCGGGAGAGGGTACCCACACTGGGACTTAACCGCAGGAGAAAGGCCCCTTTCGTGCCTTACTCTCTTCTTTGTAAACTTGAAGCTTTACACGATGAGTGTTAGTTCTAAGATTTAGCTGGAATAGCCATAAATCTCTGTACAAACCCCTTTTCTTTTTTCCCTGCCTTTAAAAAATT
Organism: Smutsia gigantea; assembly: GCA_032199065.1. Taxonomy (NCBI): domain Eukaryota; kingdom Metazoa; phylum Chordata; class Mammalia; order Pholidota; family Manidae; genus Smutsia; species Smutsia gigantea. The sequence continues at coordinate 30,781 of JAVSCE010010566.1, read as the reverse complement.
TTTTTCAAGGTATTATTGATATACACTCTTATGAAGGTTTCACATGAAAAAACAGTGTGGTTACTACATTTAACCATATTATCAAGTCCCCACCCACACCCCAATGCAGTCGCTGTCCATCAGTGTAGTAAGATGCCACAGATTCACTGTTTGCCTTCTCTGTGCTACACTGTCTTCCCCGTGACCCCCCACACCATGTGTACTAAACATAATACCCCTCAATCCCCTTCTCCCTCCCTCCCCACCCACCCTCTCACACCCCTCCCCTTTGGTAACTGCTAGTCCCTTCTTGGAGTCTCTGAGTCTGCTGCTATTTTGTTCCTTCAGTTTTGCTTTGTTGTTATTCTCCACAAATGAGGGAAATCATTTGGCACTTGTCTTTCTCCACCTGGCTTATTTCACTGAGCATAATATCCTCCAGCTCCATCCATGTTGGTGCAAATAGTAGGATTTGTTTTTTCTTATGGCTGAATAGTATTCCATTGTGTATATGTACCACCTCTTCTTTATCCATTCACCTACTGATGGACACTTAGGTTGCTTCCATATCTTGGCTATTGTAAATAGTGCTGCAATAAACATAGGGGTGCATATGTCTTTTTGAATCTGAGAAGGTGTATTCTTTGGGAAAATTCTAAGGAGTGGGATTCCTGGGTCAAATGGTATTTCTACTTTTAGTTTTTTGAGGAACCTCCACATTGTTTTCCACATGGTTGAACTAGCTTACATTCCCACCAGTAGTGTAGGAGGGTTCCCCTTTCTCCGCATCCTTGCCAGCATTTGTTGTTCTTAGTCTTTTGGATGCTGGCCATCCTTTCTGGTGTGAGGTGATATCTCATTGTGGTTTTAATTTGCATTTCCCTGATGATTAGTGACGGGGAGCATCTTTTCATGTGTCTGTTGGCCATCTGAATTTCTTTGGAGAAGTGTCTGTTCATATCCTCTGTCCATTTTTTAATCGGAGTATTTGCTTTTTGGATGTTGAGGCATGTGAGTTCTTTATATATTTTGGATGTTAACCCCTTGTTGGATATGTCATTTACAAATATATTCTCCCATACTGTAGGATGCCTTTTTGTTCGGTTGATGGTGTCCTTTGCCATACAGAAACTTTTTAGTTTGATGTAGTCCCATGAGTTCATTTTTGCTTTTGTTTCCCTTGCTCGAGGAGATTCGTTTGGGAAGAAGTTGCTCATGCTTATATTCAGGAGATTTTTGCCTATGTTTTCTTCTAAGAGTTTTATGGTTTCATGACCTACATTAAGGTCTTTGATCCATTTCGAGTTTACTTTTGTGTATGGGGTTAAACAATAATCCAGTTTCATTCTCTTGCATGTAGCTGTCCAGTTTTCCCAACACCAGTTGTTGAAGAGGCTGTCATTTCCCTATTGTATGTCCATGGCTTCTTTATTGTATATTAATTGACCATATATTATTGGGTTTATATCAGGGCTCTCTAGCCTGTTCCATTGGTCTATGGGTCTGTTCTTGTGCCAGTACCAAATTGTCTTGATTACTGTGGCTTTCCCTTTTCTTTTTAAGTTGCTTCCGTGGGATGTCTTGCTGACGTTATTTGAATTCAACCATTTTATTTCCAAAACTTTGATTCAAGTTCCAAGACTGAATATGAACTCTCTGGATATTGCCCATTGTGTAAAGTGTGATACAACTCCAGGTGGACAGAAATCTCCAATTCTTTAAGGAAATGTCTTTTATTATCTAACATTTACTACACTGTTCCCCTTGACAAAGAATATGCAAGGTCAAGCTTTATTTCACAAGAATATTCCCGCAATGGCTCTGGCATCATCGTGGATAAGCAGCTCACCACTGAGGGTGTATTTTGTCTTTGGGCCCTTCCAGAGTCCAGTTCCTCACTGTGGGTGAAGTGGAGCAACTGTACTTTTGACATTTGTTTACAGGTTTCTCCATAACTTAAGGTCTCTCTTCTCCTTTTAAAAGAAAAGTAAATTATATGGCAACTTGAAGATTACACGCATAATTATTACTCTTGACCTGCCCAGAACTGGAAGTACATAGCAGGACAGAGTACAAGTGGGGTCTGATCTAGCACCTGGTCCTGCCTCTATGGGGTGCTGGGGGGGGTCTCTGGAGGTGCCAGGGCTGTGTACAGACTATGTTTGCTGCTGAACCTTGAGGCCTGACAGGTCTGATGGAGACGACATCTACTGAAGTTCCCTTTGAGGAGATTTGAATCTTTCCTTTTCTGCTCTTTTTAAATTTATGCCCATTTTCCCACATCATGTGGTCCCCAGAGCTGATCCTGTTGTTACAGCTTCCGTACCCATCCCCATTGCTTACGGAATGGTGACAATGAGCAATTACTGGAATGTGGTTAGAACAGGTGTAGGGCTCAAACCTTGATTTCTGGGGTTCAGGCAAGACAGAACAATATAATTACCCTTTCTTTTTGGGCTCGTTCCTGACTCTCATATTACTTAAACAGACTAAACTCTTTGAATCAAGAGTAATACGAAAAATTCCTTAAGGAGTTAATACTTACATACAGAGGCTTTTGAAAGCATATATTATTTATATCCATAATATATTTTGGCATAAGCATTGGCTCAATAGATGAAAGGATGCTTGTTTTAAAAGCTCTTGTTTTTCGTGTTTCACATGCTTCACAGGTGAGGTTTAGAGTGCATATACTTGGTTGGCTATACACTCTACTTAAGAGACTTAAAAATTTGTTCCCATCAGGCCAATGAGTCAGAAATCTTCATTGTCATTATAGACTTCTGTCAATAAACATACCCGCCTTCCCTGTTTGCAACTTTAGTAAAAAATCAGCAAAAGATACTTGCGTATATATTGTGTAAGACATTTCCATTAGTAGTTATTGTCTTGCCAATGGGTTTCAGCCCTGGACAAGTTCACTATGGATTCAGTGAGACCAAAGAAATGACAATGGAATGTTCTTGGGGTGAAAGGGTTACACCCAACTTTATTCCCACAGTGGCAGGTCAATCACTAGAATGCCGTCCCCTCAGAGCGAGTGTGCATGCAGCAAGCCGGTCTCTGCCACTGGGCTTCTCTACTCCCGCAGCCATCTCAGTCTGTCCTTGGTGCTGCCACCACTCCAGTCCCGTCTCTGCTCTCCTGCAGCCTTGCAGCTGTGCCACTGTGTCACCACCCAGAGTGCCAAGCAGAGCTCCTTATATAGAGTCAGTAATGATGTATTGCCCACACGTGTGTAGTGAGCTAGCGAACCAGGGCCAGGTGAGAGTCCTGGCCATAAGAAACCTCACTTTATCCACAGTTATGCTTTCAATAAATCTGAAATTGACCTTCAAATGTCTCCCTTCACTACTCTGCTCCACTGTGTGAGCTAATGCACAATGACCTCTACCCTCTGACCCTAGTAAGAGTGGCACTGTGGGTCCCTCAAGTTCCATTCCAGAACTTTTCCATGCCTTTTCACATACATACACCCAGACTTCCTTCTTCTTTTTCTTTTTCTTTTTTTTAACATTAACTGGGTGTGGGAAAATGGAATTTCCTATGGCCAGGATCCTCACCTGATCCTAAGCTACTTGATGATGTAATTGGCCTACTGCTAGGCTACTGCTTCCACACCTGTAGGCAGTGAGCTATTCTTGACTGAGTCACTACATAAAGAGATCTCCCCAGGGCTCTAGATGGAGGCAGATACAGAGGTGGATTATGGACCTGCAGACTGCTGGATACGGATGTGATTCGATTCTAGTGCTTGACCAGTCACTGGGAGAATAAAGCCTGGTATAAACCCTTTTACCCCAAGAATATTCCATTGTCATTTCCCAGTCTTGCTGAATCCATAGTGAACTTGCCCGAGGCTGAAACTCTCAGGTAAGACATTGGGTCAGCTTATATGTATTTGTAACTTTCTTTTTTCAATTTATCCTTGATATCTTCCCTTCTTTGTATATGTCTACTTTATTTTTGAATAATATATTCTGTAGTATGTATGGACAAAGATAACTAAATGATACCCCCATTGATAAACTTTTACGATGTTTTAGCTTGTACAAGGCATGCTGAGTGACCCTTGGCCTCGTGTATATTTGTGTACATTTTAAAATATTTTTGTGTGGTGTAGTCAAGCTTTGAAATTTGGTGTGTATTTCCATGTTATTTTTTTCTAAAGGTCATATCTGTTTATGTTTATGGAAATATTCTAATATTGTCCTGTTTCCACTTAGCCCTGAGGACACTGAATATTGCCTGTTTTATTAGGTTGTGCCAATCTAGAGTATCAAATACAGTCTCATATTATCATTTGTGTATTAAGACTACTGTTAAGTGGAGCATCTTTTTTATGTTTATTGGTCAGTTTATCAGTGAGAGATCTGTTGTTTGACATAGAGATTTCCTTTCAACGAGATTATTAAAGGTCTGTGTATCAGGGACTGGTTGGGATTTAGAGATAAACTGAAATGTCTCCATTAAGGACTACACAAACTCGTTGTAGAGAAAATGGAAGTTTCATGGCCAGGATCTCACCTGACCCTGGTCTGCTGGCCCCCTGTGTGGGTGCAATGCTCTCAGGTGCAGGCTTGGCCACATGCTGGCAATGGGCTATTATTGACTCTATATAAAGAGCTCCACCCAGTGCTTTGGGGCTGCTTTTAAATGGTGCGAGGCCCAGAGGCAGAGACCAACTTACTGCATGCAGATTTGCCCTGAGGTGGGCAGGATTCTAGCGCTTGGCCTGCCACATGCAAATAAAGCTGGGTATAAACCCTTTTACCCTCAGTGTTTCGTTGTCATTTTTCATTCTCACTGAATCCAAAGTTAACTTGCCTGGGGCTGAAACCCTCAGGCAAGACACATGTGAGCAGCAGGGTATGCACAAGCCATCATAAAAAATATGAATTGTGTTCTGTTGGGAGTGTGGGTGAAGTTTAAAGGAGGGAATGTGGTGTCAGGTGAGTTTTGAGCTGGGTTTGAGGGTTCCTCTAGGTGGAACGTGTAGGGCAGATGGTGAGGGCCAGTGACAGCATGGCCTTGGTAGCAGGTGGTCCCTTGGAAAGGTGAGCTGTCCTGGGGGACTTGGGAGAAGCTCCTTAGTGGGAAGTGGTGGGAAGGTGACAGGGACCAGCTGTTCATTTTCTGTTATGAGTATGTACTGACTGCAGGCATGATTCCACTTCTCAAGGCACTCGCCTGGCCTGTTCTACAGTCTTCCCATCCTTATGTCATTTCTTCTGTAGCAATCATTCTAAAAAGCAGCTCTGGTTTACCTTCTGGTCTCTATGATCACATCACCAAGCAAGATTGTTTGAGTTTCAGTCACCTTTTGTTTAGGAGTGACATAATGGGTGATTATTTTCTTCCGTTCTCCTCCTGCTGGTCCCCTGAAGGAACCTCTGAGCAGGATGTCCCAGTTATATGCACATATTTAGGTCTGACTGCTGTTATACTCAAGGTAAAGTGTATTGCAGAACAAATCAAAGGATTTATGTGATTTCTTTGAAACTTAATTGCAAAGTACTTGGCTAATTTTCTTTTTTGGAACAAGCTCACTTAACCAATTCAGTAGTATGAATTGACATAGTTAAAGACACTTCCTGAATTTTCACCTGATAGATCCCGTGTATTCCAGTGATGATAGTTGAGATTCATATTGTTTTCTAGCTATTAATGGCTTTTGATAGTTACAGGCATCTGTACAAAACATCTCTTACAAAACTAAGAAACTAAGTACAAACCCCCCAAAATGGGCTTCTTTTTCCTTATGCTGTCACTGGAGTGTTTGGGTGTCCCATTACTGCTGTGTTTTGAATATACACTTTTCCTGTTTGCATTTCCTCCAACTCTTGCCCAAGATCAATCTCTTTGTTTTAAAGCTAGATGCTTCCCCCCCCCCAAAAAAAAGCGAGGACAGGACATTTGTGGAGGACACAGAGTGCTTTCTTGCTGAAAGAAAGATGTGTTTTAATAGAGGATGTGAAGCTGGACAGACTTTTCTGAGACTGAGGTCAAGTTGATAGGGTTTTGTTGTTTTTCCCCCACCCCCACTCCATTAGGGCTTTATTCTTGAACCTGAATAAAATGGTCTGTTGTTATTTTTAATCTGTCTTGTTTCTATTAAATCTTCTGAATGTTTTAAATTTTTCTGGGGGAAGATATAGGGGATACAACCTGACTCTATAAAGAATTAGGTATGTGAGTGTAATTCCTTTTTGTTTTTGTTGCTTCCCCCACAATCCGGAATCACTTTTCTTATTTGAAATGTTAGTGAAATTTTTGCTTTTCAGATTTCCTTGGGAGGGAAATAGTATGGGGCATTTGAGTTGGTACTGGTGCATGAGAGACATGCCCTGTATGGCCATCATCTCTCCTGACTCTTCCTCTCCGTCACTCATTGTTATTCCAGTGGTTGCTGGGTCTGGAGACCTTGCTGGGACCTGAGGTCTACTTTTTTTCAGAACACAAAGGTACAGAAGACAAGTGTGTAGAGTTGACCATTGAAGGCTGGCACACAGGAAGGATGAGAGATGCAAAGTACTTTTCCATTTAAAAGGAGCTGGCCTTCCCAAGTTGGTCTATAGATTCAACACAATCCCAAACAAAATCCCAACAAATTTTGTGGATGTTGACAGACTGATTCCAAAGATTATATGGAGATGCAAGAGATCCAGAGTAACCAGCACAGTGTTGAAGGAGAAGAACAAAGTCAGAGGCCTGATATAACTTGATTTCAAGGTTTATTATAAAGCTATAGTAATCATGACAGTGTGGTTACTGGCAAAAGAGTATAGAAAAATAGACAAATGGGGCAGAGTACAGTTTCTAGAAATAGACCCACACAAATATAATCAACTGATCTTTGACAAAGGAGCCAAGACAATTCAGAGGAGAAAGAATGCCCTTTTCAATAAATGGTGCTTTAACAACTAGTAATTCTTATACACACAAAGAAGTTAGATACAAAAATTTAATAAAATTGATCATAGACCTAAATATAAAACACAAAACTATAAACTCCTAGAAGATCATGTGAGAGAGAATGTAGGTGATGGTGGGTCTTGACAATGATGTCCATGATCCATGAAATAAAAAAATGGATAAACTGGACTCTACTATTATTAACTTCTGTTCTATGAAAGATACTGTTAATAGAATGAAAAATAAAAACTCCATAAGTTGAAAGAAAATGTTTGCAAAACATATATCTAATAAAGGACAGGTATTCAAAATATACAAAAAACTCTTACGATTCAAGACAACAAACAATTCAATCAAAAAATGAGTGAAAGATCTGAAGAGACATCTCACCAAAGAAGATAAACAGAAGGTGAATTAGCATGTGAAAAGACATTCGACATAATGTTATTTGGGAACTGGAAATTCAAACAATAATGAGATATCACTACACACATACTAGACTAGCTAAAATCCAAAACATTGACAATACCAAATGCTGACAATGATGTGGAGCAACAGGAACTCTCATCCATTGCTGGTGGGAATGAAAAAATGATACAGATACTTTGGAAGATGGTATGATGGTTTCTTACAAAATAAACATGTTCCTACAGAACAATCCAGAAATCACACTCCTTAGTATTTACTCAAATGAGTTCAAAACTTAGGTCCACACAGAAACCTGCACATGAATGTTTACAGCAGATTTATTCATAATGGTCAAAACCTGGAAGCAACTGAGATGTCCTTCCATAGGTGAATTGATAAACTGTGGTATGTCCAGATGATGGAATATCATTCAGTGACAAAAAAGAGCTATCCAGCCATGAAAAGACACGGAGGAAATTTAAATGCATATGCTAATGAGAGAAACCAATCTGGAAGGCTACATACTATATGATTCCAATTCTATGACATCCTGGAAAACGCAAAACGAAGGAGATAGTAAAAAGGTCAGTGGTTGCTAGGGGTTGGGGCTGAGGGTAAATGGTGAATGGGCAGACCACAAGCTTTTAGGGCAGTGGAACTACTCTGTCTGATGCTGTAATGGTGGACCCTTGTCATTTACATTTGTCGAAACCTACAGAATGTACAACCCCAAGAGTGATCCCTAATGTGAACCATGGCCTCTAGGTCATAATGAATTGAGATTTTCTCATCAGCTGCGACAAACATCCTTCTAGTGCAAGGTGTCAAGGGAAATGGAGGGAGTGTGTACAGTCTATGAGCACTCTATACTTTCTGCTCATTTTCCTGCAAACCTAAAACTGCTCTAAAAAACATTCTATTACTTAACAAGATAAAAAGTAAAAAAAAATAGCTGGGAAATCTAAGTGGTTATAAATGATAGGAAACTTTATGAAGCAACCATTCATTTTTTTCTTATTTTGGTATCCTTAATCTACAATTACATGTGCAACATTATGGTTATTAAACTACTCCCTTCATCAGGTCTCCCCCACCAACCCCATTACAGTCACTGTCCATCAGCATAGTGAGATGCTGTAGAATCACAACTTGTCTTCTCTGAGTTGTACAGCCCTCCCCATTCCCCCCCCAACATTACGTCTGCTAGTCGTAATGCCCCTTTTTCCCCCTTGTCGCTCCGTTCCCACCCATCCTCCTCAGTTCCTTTCCCTTTGGTAACTATTAGTCAGTTCTTGGGTTCTGTGTGTCTGCTGCTGTTTTGTTCTTTCAGTTTTTTCCCTTGTTCTTATACTCCACATATGAGTGAAATCATTTGATACTTGTCCTTTTCCGCTTGGCTTATTTCACTGAGCATAATACCCTCTATCTCCATCCATGTTGCTGCAAATGGTAGGATTTGTTTTCTTCTTATGGCTGAATAGTATTCCATTGTGTATATGTACCACATCTTCTTTATCCATTCATCTACTGATGGACACTTAGGTTGCTTCCATTTCTTGGCTATTGTAAATAGTGGTGCGATAAACATAGGGGTGCATCTGTCTTTTTCAAACTGGGCTCCTGATTTCTTAGGGTAAATTCCTAGGATTGGGATCCCTGGGTCAAATGGTATTTCTATTTTGAGGTTTTTGAGGAACCTGCATACTGCTTTCCACAATGGTTGAACTAATTTGCATTCTCACCAGCAGTGTAGGAGGGTTCCCTTTTCTCCACATCCTTGCCAACATTTGTTGTTGTTTGTGTTTTGGATGTTGGCCATCCTCACTCCTGTGAGGTGATATCTCATTGTGGTTTTAATCTGCATTTCTCTGATGATTAGCGATGTGGAGCATCTTTTCATGTGCCTGTTGGCCATCTGGATTTCTTCTTTGGAGAAGTGTCTATTCATGTCCTCTGCCCATTTCTTAATTGGATTATTTGCTTTTTGTTTGTTGAGGTGCGTGAGTTCTTTATATATTTTGGATGTCAACCTCTTACTGGATATGTCATTGATGAATATATTCTCCCATACTGTAGGATGTCTTTTTGTTCTACTGATGGTGTCCTTGGCTGTACAGAAGCTTTTCAGCTTTGTATAGTCCCACTTGTTCATTTTTCTTTTGTTTCCCTTGCCCGTGGAGATATGTTCATGAAGAAGTTGCTCATGTTTATGTCCAAGAGATTTTTCCCTATGTTACTTTCTAAGAGTTTTATGGTTTCATGACTTACATTCAGGTCTTTCATTCATTTTGAGTTTACTTTTGTGTGTGGAGTTAGACCATAGTCCAGTTTCATTCTCTTACATGTAGCTGTCCAGTTTTGCCAACACCAGCTGCTGAAGAGGTTGTCATCTCCCCATTGTGTATCCAGCACTCCTTTATCAAATATTAATTGACTGTATATCTTTGGGTTAATGTTTGGATTTTCTATTCTGTTCCACTGGTCTGTGGGTCTGTTTTTGTGCCAATACCAAATTGTCTTGATTACTGTGACCTTGTAGTAGAGCTTGAAGTCCGGGAGCGTAATTCCCCCTGTTTTATTCCTCCTTCTCAGGATTGCTTTGGCTATTCAGGGTCTTTTGTGATTCCATATGAATTTTAGAATTATTTGTTCCAGTTCATTGAAGAAAGCTGTTGGTATTTTGATAGAGATTGCATTGAATCTGTAGATTGCTTTAGGTAGTATAGCCATTTTGACAATATTTATTCTTCCTAGCCAAGAGCATGGGATGAATTTCCATTTGTTAGTGTCCTCTTTAATTTCTCTTAGGAGTGTCTTGTAGTTTTCAGGGTATAGGTCTTTCACTTCCTTTGTTAGTTTTATTCCTAGGTATTTTATTCTTTTTGATGCAATTGTGAATGGAATTGTTTTCCTGGTTTCTCTTTCTGTTAGCTCATCATTAGTGTATAGGAAAGCAACAGATTTCTGTGTGTTAATTTTGTATCCTGCAACTTTGCTGAATTCAGATATTAGTACTAGTAGTTTTGGAGTGGAGTCTATAGGGTTTTTTTTTAATATACAATATCATGTCATCTGCAAATAGTGACAATTTGACTTCTTTACCAATCTGGATGCCTTGTATTTCTTTGTTTTGTCTTATTGCCATGGCTCGGACCTCCAGTACTATGTTAAATAACAGAGAAGAGAGTGGGCATCCCTGTCTTGTTCCTGATCTTAGATGAAAAGCTTTCAGCTTCTCACTGTTAAATATGATGTTGGCTGTGGGTTTGTCATATATGGCCTTTATGATGTTGAGGTACTTCCCTCTATACCCATTTGTTGAGGGTTTATATCATGAATGGATGTTGAATTTTGTCAAATGCTTTTTCAGCATCTGTGGAGATCATCATGTGGTTTTTCTTCTTTTTGTTGATGTGGTGGATGATGTTGATGGATTTTTGAATGTTGTACCGTCCTTGCATCCCTGAGATGAATCCCACTTGATCATGGTGTATGATCCTCTTGATGTATTTTTGAATTCGGTTTGCTAATATTTTGTTGAGTATTTTTGCATCTATGTTCTTCAGGGATATTGGTCTGTAATTTTCTTTTTTGGTGAGGTCTTTGAGAGGTTTTGGTATTAGAGTGATGCTGGCTTCATAGAATGAGTTTGGAAGTATTTCCTCCTCTTCTATTTTTTTGTAAAACTTTATGGCTAATCGGTGTTATTTCTTCTCTATATGTCTGGTAGAATTCAGAGGTGAATCCATCTGGCCCGGGGTTTTCTTCTTAGGTAGTTTTTTGATTACTGCTTCTGTTTCATTGCTGGTGATTGGTCTGTTTAGTTTTTCTGTTTCTTGCTTGGTCAGTCTTGGAAGGTTGTATTTTTCTAAGAAGTCATCCATTTCTTCTAGGTTTTCCAGCTTCTTAGCACATAGATTTTCATAGTACTCTCTTATAATTCTTTGTATTTCTGTGGAGTCCATCATGATTTTTCCCTTCTCATTTCTGATTCTGTTTATATATGTAGATTCTCTTTTTCTCTTAATAAGTCTGGCTAGGGGTTTATCTATTTTGTTTATTTTTCAAAGAACCAGCTCTTGGTTTCATTGGTTTTTTGTATTGTTTTATTCTTCTCAATTTTATTTATTTCTTCTCTGATCTTTATTATGTCTCTCCTTCTAGTGACTTTGGGCCTCAATGTTCTTCTTTTTCCAATTTCAGTAATTGTGTCGTTAGACTATTCATTTGGGATTGTTCTTCCTTCTTTGAATAGGCCTGGATTGCTATATACTTTCCTCTTAGAACTGCCTTTGCTGCATCTCACAGAATTTGTGGCTTTGTGTTATTGTTCTCATTGGTCTCCAAATATTCTTTGATCTCTGTTTTAATTTGGTCATTGACCCATTGATTATCTAGGAGAATGTTGTTAAGTCTCCATGTATTTATGAGCCTTTTTGTTTTCTTTCTAAAATTTATTTCTAGTTTCATACCTTTGTGATCTGAGAAGTTGGTTGGTAGAATTTCAATCTTTTTTAATTTACTGAGGTTCTTTTTGTGGCCTAGTATGTGATCTATTCTGGAAAATGTTCCATGTGCACTTGAGAAGAATGTATATCCTGTTGCTTTTGGGTGTAGAGTTCTGTAGATGTCTGTTAAGTCCATCTGTTCTAGTGTGTTGTTCAGTGCCTCTGTGTCTTTACTTATTTTCTGTCTGGTTGATCTGTCCTTTGGAGTGAGTGGTGTGTTGAAGTCTCCTAAAATGAATGCATTGCTGTCTATTTCCTCCTTTAATTCTGCTAGTATTTGTCTCACATATGCTGGCGCTCCTGTGTTGGGTGCATATATATTTATAATGGTTATATCCTCTTGTTGGACTGACCCCTTTATCATTATGTAATGTCCTTTATCTCTTGCTACTTTCTTCATTTTGAAGTCTATTTTGTCTGATACAAGTACTGTAACACCTGCTTTGTTCTCCTTGTTGTTTGCATGAAATATCTTTTTCCATCCCTTCACTTTTAGTCTGTGTATATCTTTGGGTTTGAGGTGAGTCTCTTGTAAGCAGCATATAGATGGGTCTTGCTTTTTTATCCATTCTGTTACTCTGTGTCTTCTGATTGGTGCAATTAGTCCATTTACATTTAGGGTGATTATTGATAGATATGTACTTATTGCCATTGCTGGCTTTAGATTCATGGTTACCAAAGGTTCAAGGGTTGCTTCTTTACTATCTAACAATCTAACTTAACTTTCTTGTTAAATTATTTTAAACACAGTCTGATGTTTTTTTATTTCTCTCCCTTCTTATTCTTCCTCCTCCATTCTTTATATACTAGGTGTTTTGTTCTTTGCCTTTAATTAGTATTTTTATGGTCTGCTTTCTTTGCTATGATTTTATTTTCTCTGGTGACATCTTTTTAGCCTTAGGAGTGCTTCCCTCTAGAGCAGTCCCTTTAAGATATCCTGTAGAGGTGGTTTATGGGAGGCAAATTCTCTCAGCTTTTGCTTGTCTGGAAATTGTTTAATTCTTCTGTTGTATTTAAATGATATTCGTACTGGATAAAGTATTTTTGGGTCAAGGCCCTTCTGTTTCATTATGTTAAATATATCATACCATTCTCTTCTACCCTGTAAGGTTTCTGTTGAGAAGTCTGATGTTAGTCTGATGGGTTTTCCTTTGAAGGTGATCTTTTTTCTCTCTCTAGCTGCCTTTAATACCCTGTCTTTATCTTTAATCTTTGCCAGTTTAATTATTATATGTCTTGGTGTTGTCTTCCTTGGGTCCCTTGTGTTGGGTGATCTGTGGGCTTCCGTGGTCTGAGAAACTGTTTCGTTCACCAGCATGGGGAAGTTTTCAGCAGTTATTTCTTCAAAGACACTTTCTATCCCTTTTTCTCTCTCTTCTTCCTCTGGTACTCCTATAATGCGAATATTGTTCCGTTTGGATTGGTCACACAGTTCTCTTAATATTCTTTCATTCCTAGAGATCCTTTTATCTCTCTCTGCCTCAGCTGCTCTGTATTCCTGTTCTCTGATTTCTATTGCATTAACAGTCTCTTGCATCTCGTCCAGTCTGCTGCTAAGCCCGTTGATGGCTTGTCTCATTTCTGCGTTGTCTTTCCTCACTTCCCTCCCTTCCTTCCTCAGCTGTTGCGTATTTCTCTGTAGATGCATCAGTATGGTTATGACTTTTATTCTGAATTCTTTTCAGGAAGATTGTGCATTTCCATTCCTTCAGGTTCCCTCTCTGGTGTTGTCTGGGTCTGGGTAAGCTTTGTTTGTACCATATTCCTCTGTCTTTTCATGGTGATGGAAGTGGTTGCTGGTAGGTGCCACGTGTGTCTGCTGGGCTTTTTAAGACTTTTAAAAAGAGAAAAAGAAAAGAGAAAAGAAAAAGAAAGAAAGAAAGAAAGAAAAAAACACCTGCCAGGAGTAGATTCTGTGAGGATGCTGTAGGTGGCGCTGCTGCACTATTCTGCAGCCGTGGCTGCACCAATCCGCAGGGCCCTTTGTAGCTCTGGTCGGGGTGGAACAAATGGGAGGCTGCTGATCTCTGTGGAAAGTCTCAGTGCAGCTACTTTTTCTCAGTCGCCAGCCAAGGGGTCTGAAGTTCCCCAGGACTCCCAGCCTGCTGGGCCGAGTGTGCTGGGACGATCCTGCTCCTCCTTTGGGCCCCTGTCTCTTTAAGACCGGTAAAAAAGCGTGCGCTTTTCTTTTGTCCCGGGGAGCCGGCTGTGAAGACCTGGGTGCGTTCTCCGTCTCACATCCTGCACCTCTCACTCTCCAATCTCCGATACACCACGTGATGTGTGTCAGTGCTCCCGGCGCAGATCACCAGGGCTGGTTATTTACCGGGCCTGTACTTCCACTCCCTCCCGGCTCTGAATCCTCTTCTCCTGCCGGTGCGCTGGGGTGGGGGAGGGCTCGGGTCCCGCTGGGTCGTGGTTCCGTATCTTACACGCTTCGTGGTGTGCTGATTCCTCTCAGGTGTAGCTGCAGGCTGGGTGCCATCCTATATCTTCTGGTCTCTCTTTTATGAAAAGTGGTATTTGTTGTATTTTCTTAAATATATTTGGTTTTCGGAGGAGATTTCTGCCGCCCTGCTCATGCCACCATCTTCCCGGAAGTCTCCCAACCATTCATTCTGATCTTTTCCTGCCCTACATCCCACTGTTACGGTCCTGATCACCAATTTTTTTTGGTGTTAATTTGTTCTTGCGTTAAATGTGGCTAGAGCATCAACTGTGAGCTAGGTGTCCCAGATTCAAGGCTGAGCAATACCATCACCCCCTTGAAATCTTTGTTGTGGGGAAGAGACATGGAAGCAGATGAATAGATGTAAAACCTGTATTGTGATTCTTAAAGAGGTGAACCAGTGCTTTGGGTCCACAGAGGAAACATTGTCCCAATCTCCAGGGGGAGTGGAGGATGGCCTCAGGAGGAGATGTCTGATCTAGGTATTTTTTCTTAGGTGTGAGGTGCTGGGAAGGTATGTTTGTTGGGGTAATGCTAGCACCTGACACAAATCCCAAATGATATAATGGCTCAAAAATGCCAGACCTATGTTTCCCTCCCAGAATGGCTCAGCAGGTGGGTCACCAGCAGTAGGTTCCTGTACCCCAGGCTCTCCCAAGGTTGACGTGTTTCTCTCCTTCACGTTGGGGAGGAGGAAGGGAAACAGACAACATTTGGCTTGACATCCTTGGCCAGCCTGGACACGTCACTTCTGTTCACACTCCCTTAGCAAGATCTTGCACATGGCCCCCTGACAGGCAAGTAGGGCTGGAAAATGTCCCTGTCTTAGGCAGCCTGGTGACAACTCCAGACAGTGGAAAGGGAGGCAAGATTTTTGATTGACAGTGGGCCCTCCCTTGCATTCCAGGGGAATTAGGGAGTTATGGTCTTAAGAAGATATCAAACGTGTTCATTCTTTGGAAAGATTCCTCCAAATCTGGTGGTGGCTATGGTTTCAAGGAGGAATACCAGGCAGTTGAATGCAAGGGCTATTCTTCACCTGACAGATGGTCATATGTCTTGAACATTTCCCTTTTAAATATACTAATTATTCAAGAAATTGGTAAATGTAGTAAACTGCTGAAAAAGTCGTGGGAAAACCTGTGGTCATGCAGGAACTTGATGCATTTAGGATGCGCACCTTGCTTGTCAAAATAACAGGTGAGGGGAGAGGCGACTCCCTTGTGTGATCTGCTCCGGTGTCAGGTTCCTCTGGTGGGCTGGAAGGAGTCCTTGGAGGCCTGGAGCAATGGCAGGTGTTGGTGGCGAGGCAGGTGGAGGAGGGAGGCAGCCTGGATGGGGTCAGCAGGTGTGTGTTCATCCAGGAAACAGCACCTGGGGTTATCTGAGATCCAGTTTTAATACTAGATTGATTTCTACTAATTAAATAATAATCTGGAGGTGCTTCTTAGTAAAATGTGAGCTTGTGACATTTTTTAAAAGTTCAACTCCTTACTGAACTATAACCCACACACAGAAAAGAGCATGGTTGTGTTTTTTACTGAGCTAAGAATCACATACATTAAGTTCACCCTTTTACAGTGTACAGTTCAGTGGGTTTAATATATTCATGCATATTAAAGTCACCCAACCATCACCACTAATCCCAGGACATTCTCATCACCCCCAAAAGTGACCCACTTCCACTGGCAGTCTCTCCCCATTTAAGCCTTCCCCTGAGCCCCTAGCAATCACTAACCTCTTTTCTGTCTCTATGGATTTGCCTATTCTGGACATTTCCTAATAAATTTCCTAAAGACATTCAATATGTGGCCTTTTGTGTCTGGCTTCTTTTTCTTAAGCTCATGTTTTAAAAGTTCATTTGTGTTGTAGCTTGAATTATAATGTCATTCCTTTATTTACAACTGAATAGTATTCCATTGTATGGACATACCACATTTTGTTTATCCATGCCCATGATTGTTCTTTAATGTTTTCATTTTTAAGCTTTGGGGCTTTTTATGTGCATGAAGAACCATATAGGAGCCTGCCCAGAGGCTGAGCTATCAGCTTAACCAGCGTCACTTGGCACTTGGGGGGTCCCCTTGCTGATGGACCTCTGGGATCCTTGTGTCTCAGCACACTTGGGTGCTCATAGCCGGGGGACTGTTCTGGGTCTTATTTCTGCAGCGGATCCCAGGAGAGGGTGTTTCTGGGGCCTCTAGGATGGAGCAGAAGCCCCCCACAAAGCGTGTCTGCTGGCTTTGCTTCCTTGGGAATCTTTAGATTTGCGTATGCATGGAGTGAGTTTTTTCTCTAAGTGTGAACTTCGACTACTTTAGTTTCGGGGCTTTGATAGTTCCTAGTGGGATCCTAGGGCTGTGTCAACTGCTTACAGGCTGGTTGGGGCTCCTATAGGCCTGCACAGAAACGAAGCCTCTCAGGCAGGACACCTTGGCTGTGAGCTGGGCTCCAGGAAGCAAGGTGATGTCTCTGTGAGTTGCAGAAATTACAGGTCTGTCCAGCTCATTTCCCTCCTATCACCTTTTCCTGCGGATGACATGACCATGTTTACATTTCTCTGAAGGAATTACTCCTAGAAAAATCCCTTCAGGAAGCATGACTTAAGTGGACTTCTTGGTATTTACATGTTCTTAAGTGGCAGACGTTCTTTTGTGGAACCTCACACCTTTGATTTTTTTTTCCCCTAAGTTAGCACATTTTATTTCTCCTGAAACAGAGTAAATTACTGGTTTGTTATCAAAGTTCCTCAGCACTTATGTTATTTAAAGACACACAAACATTGGGTTTCTTATGTATGTGGAATGGATGTGGTCAGCTTTAGCGGGGCTTCTTGGGTACTTATTCAGTTTGGAAGAAATCTAAATTATTCTGGAGAATGATTTCCAATTCTCTTTTCCTTTTGATGTTATCTGTGAGAGCTGAGTGGTTGCAAGGTCGTTTGACCTCTGTGATCACACGGAAAAGGGGTTTTCCAATACGCTTATTCCTCGACTTGGGTGGGTACGGGTTGGGGGAGGAGCGGGGAGTGACATGGACTTTCTCTGAAAATCTCACGTGTGTTCTGCAGTGCGTGCTGTTTCTGTTTTTAACGTGCTGCTTGCATATATGAAAGTCAAGTGCACATACGTGATTCCCGTGTTCTGGGGGAAAAGCTAAGCTCCACACGGAACTCTCATGCATCAGGAATCGTGCGCTCAGCATTGCGGACGGGAAGCATGCTTGACCCTGCTTCCTGTAAGCCCTTTTGTATATCAGGCTGAGAAGGACTTCATCAGAGGTGGTTATGATCGGGGTCTTTGTGCCCCTGACTTGCAGTCAGGACACTTACCTGCAGCAGGTGGGTGATTTTGGACTCACGCCTGGGCTCGCCACCCAATCGGAGAAGACAACCCCAACCCTCTTTTTCTTACTGACTTTCTTATCCACAGCAGCGGCCCCGCCAGAGTTAAAATAACTGTCCTCGTTATTTTCTCTAATAGTCCCCAGCCCCCAGCCCTATTTGTTTTGTTGATGCCTTCTCTCTCACTCTTATTTGTCATGCCTGCATCAAAGCAGTGGTAGAGAAGGATGGCTACAGACTGGCTGGCTCTACACACACCCGTTTCTCCAGCAGGGTTGTGTTTCAGTGCCATGTGTTCCAGGGTGGCTTGTGTGACATTTCACTCTCATCCCTGGGTGACTGTGGGAGTCTGGGGTAAAGCAGCCACAGGACCCTGTCTTGGACCCCAAATGCTCTTCTTGGGCCCTTTGAACGGGTTCCATCCTTAGAGTTCTTGCCTGTTAATCTGCAGGGACCTGGTGGAAATGTATTCTCACCAGACTGTGACAGCAGCAAGCAGTTTTCTGAATTGTAGGAAATCTTTGTCCAGTCAATTAATTATTGTGTGCTACATCTTCTGGGAGAGAAAACCAGGGAAGTATCAGGTTTGTTTTTGTCAACATGATCTTTGTAGGGTTTTTCTTTGGGAGTCATTTAACTTCAAGCTTGGTGCAGCCCTTCACTGGTGTGAATGTCACCAGAATTCACAGCCTAGGCTACTGCTTGGTTTTTCCTGGGTCGGCTTTCGGCTCCTTTTGAGGTTTATTTTCCCATAATGGACCCTGTACCCCCTGTCACCCCACTGAAAACATATTTTATTGGATTGAATTTGGCCACTTCTTCAAGAGGCATCCCATAGGGAAATGTAACATAGACTATTAATTTTTGTTCAGTTTTGACCATCCAACCTGAATCTTATTTATTCTCCTAGTTTTATCTTAAGGTACACTGATCTCAGAAAAGTTTTGCACAGTTAAAAAACTAGCCTCTCTGTGTATGTGTGACTTTTCTAACTAAATTTAAACGACTGGCTGTCTTTTTATTGGCTTGTGGCCACAAAACTTAATCTTGGCACTGAATATATCAAATTTGCCTTAATTCAAGGTGTGATAACTTGACTCAGAAAGTAGAAAAGGATTCAAACAGGAAGGATTTTTTTCTTTACTATCATATCTTATTTTTTTAATGCCTCCTAATGTAGGATTACTAAATGAAGGCTGCCTTATCTTATCACCAACATTTAGCATTCTGTATCTAAATTGGAGATTGCCCAATGATGTAAAATCCTTTTAGAAATTATAAAGATACCAGAGTGTCAACTTGTTTAGAATTTATCATTTTTATCAACATTTTATCATTTTCTCTCTAAAGCAGAATATATACTCCCTTCAACCTTGTAAAGTTAGGGTCAGAAGTAGTCTTCTGGTGGATTCAGATCAGTATTTTGACCATCTTGAACTTGCTGTTAATAATTACTTTAATGTTAAAAGCTCAGAGGTTTAGACTTTTGCTTTTGTTTATGCTCCCAGGGTATGTTGATGCTTGGAAGTCTGATGGCTTTTTGACAGATCAAAGCCCTGCAAAATCAGTCAACAAAGCTTTTGAAGCTGTAATATTTCAGGAAGCTGTGTAAATAAAATCAATAGGACTGCTCTAAAATAAAGCTTTTCTGGGTATTGCTAGAGACTGTATTTAGCATTTCTAAGATTCTTGATGGTAAAAATTTCACCATTAAACAGTATTAGAGAGCCGTGTATCTTTAAAGTCAGAATTACAAATGGATTTTAAAGAAAATATATTAAGGGAAGCTCCTGCTTTATCTGAAATCCAAAAGACTAGATAGTGAGAGAGGTTGAAGGGCGTGTGTATTTTGCTTCAGAGAGAAAGTGAAACACATTTTAAGCAAATTCACACTCTGGAATCTTCCTACTTCCAAAAGGATTCTTTACCATTGGGCAACCTCCAGTTTGGATACAGAATACTGTATGCAGATGGTAAGGTAAGGCAGCCTTCATTTATTAATTGTATGTTAAGGAGGCATTTAAACAATAAGATGATAGTAAAGAAGAATACTTATTTTATTTTTTTTCTAATTATATGTGTAAATACATATTCTAAATATGTATTCATCTTAGAAATGTGAGAATGGGAACAAGAATAAAGAAGAAACAAGTCGTCTATATTCTTAAAGCCCAAAGAAGGTAACTACTATTCACATTTTGGTATATATCCTCTTGAAAAGAAATATGAGTTTTAATATGAGGGGCAACCTACATGGCCCAGCTTGACCCTGAGCTGGCCTGGTGCTACCGTAGGGTCTCCCTGATGGAACCAGTGCAAGTCTCCTGAGGAGGTGGGAGATGCTTCAGGATGGGAAAAATCACAAAATGGAACTTTGCTCGCACTCCTGTTGATCTCTGTTTGGGGCCATTTCATGCAAACAAGAGCCTTCCTTATTTGCCGTCACATTCCAGGATAACCTTTGGCATTGCTTCTGTGCATCCCTTGCTGCTTGGCAGGCCTATAAAATGTCACATGATTCTTTTCTCCCCCACTTGTTTTTGGGTTTTACCTAGAGATATTTCCTGCTTGTGGTTTTGGTAAATATATTGAGACTGGGGACTTATATATGTTTTGCCTATAAATGTCAACCAGAAGCTACTATGCTGAGAGATCTTTGCAGTCTGTGGAATGTGAGGGTTAAAACCCAAGAGTCAGTTTATGGGAGGAGGTTAACAAGGGAGAAGTTCTTGGATGCACGTGTCACCCATTTGCCTCTTCTTCTTCATGACATCATGATGCTGCTTGTCTTCGTGTAACTGAATGCTGCACAGAGACCCATTAACTGAAAGATGCCCCACGTGGTGTGGGCAGCCTGGGTCTGGGCCTGGTCCTCTCTGTAATGTGCTCGCTGGCTCTAAGATGGATCCTCAGATGTGAGTGGGAAATGGAGCAAGCCAAGAAGGCTGCCTATTCATTTAGAAATGTTACCGTAATGTAGCAGGACATACCACAGACTGCTGTTCTTCCCTCCCTTTCTTTCCCTTTGCTAATTTGGTAGGTGGAAGGTTTTTTGTTGTTGCTTGTTTTCTTCATTAAAACTTGCTGTCATCCATATAATGCTCTACTATCCATCCAGTTATGCCAGGTGAATTAGAACAGGACAGTTTCAGGGCAGCATGTAATTCTCCCAGATTATTGTGGGGATCAGCCCTGAGCTCTCTTAATACCTGGATACCTAGGAAAGGGCCTGCTGCTTTCGTCCTCATGCACCCATGTAAAGGCTGCGCGCCATGCCTCTGACCCGCGGCTGGAGGAGATGCTGCTCCATAGGTAACAGAAACCATCCATACAGCTGCTTTGGTATAGATGTGGCTCACACATGCATGCGTACAGGAGGGTGATGAGAAGAGCAGCAATTTTCTGAGCAGATGGTTAGTCTGTAACTAGCAATTCTTCAATCCTGTGCCTTGTAGATGCGGATTATAAATCCTATCACTTACAGTGAAGTAAAAACAGCCTATGTTATTATTTAGGGAATTTTTTTTTTGTTGTAAATGTTAGCCAGATATATTTTAAATATGTTGAGACCCTTGAAATAGCTTTTTGTAATAAAAATATTTAGATGAAACCTTAAAATGAATTAGGAGGTATATAGACAGAAAGGAACCCAGAAGTTGTTTATGAAAATGTTCTAATAATATTCTGTGGTGCTGGAATAGGTTGTTCACCTCAGTGGGCTCCTAAGGGAAAACTAAGCTCCCACTTGGACATCATGATACTCACATTATTTAAAATTGCTTTTTCTTCTTCAAAATTGTCTTTTGACTATTTCTTTTAGTTTGAAGACCATGCTGAATGATTGTCCGGTATTTATTTTGCCTTTGTGACTCAGAACAGTAATGCAGTGATTGCTAAAGTATACAAATCCAGAGGACATGAAATTAAATTCTGAATTTCTGGGCACCTTCTTTTAGTTGGCGAAAGTTTAGAGTTGCTGAGAACTGTAGTAGGGAGAAGAATCTAAAGCTCTGTTTGTCAAGATAGGTTGCTTAGCAACTGAATGCTTTTGCCCCTATCTTCCGATTAGAGCAACAGTGTCAGGGGCTCGAGCCCAGAATTGACAGCGATTGATGCCAAATCATGTGATGCAGAAGCCAAGGCAGCCTGTGCTGGGAAGTGTCCTAGGGGCTTCCCTTCCCTTCTGGACCTGTCTGGTGCGCTCCTGGACTACCTGCTCTTTCATCTTTTCAACCTAGCTACAACTTGGGCCGCAAGTTTTTCGACTTAGATGCAAATTACAATTCTTTCACAATACTTGATGTACTATTGGATGACAAGAAAATTGCTATAGTAAACAGACACCCAACACTAAAATGTCCTGCTTTGTGCATATAACTATTTTCGACAATTATATCAGGTCAGTTTTTTTTTTACAGCTTAATTTTATCCTTACACCTCTGAGATCAATCGATATTTTTCTTGTATTACTATGTGTAACAAATGAAACCTACTAAATAAAAATCTGGAGTTTCAAGCTATGAAGACCGTGATGAATCTTAACTGCAGGTAGAATTTTAGCATTAAAAGTCTCTTAAGCAGAAATATTTTCATTTCAATGACATACATTGAAGGGTGAATATGAGCTTTATTGGATTATTTTCCCCCTTGAGGGCTTTGCAAACAATAGAAGCTTATCTTACAAGAAGGGATAATAAATGACATGTTCCAAGTAATGTGAATGAGTGATACTTTACAGTGATCACATGGAAAAGCAAGTAAAAAAACAAAACTACTTCATACCCTTTAAGATGGCTTCTATAAAATAAAAATAAAAAGAAGAAAGAAAACAATATATTGGTAAGGATGTAGAGAGACTGGAACCCTTGTGCACTCTTGGTGGAACTGCTACAGCTGCTGTGAAAGAAACTGGTATGATGCTTCCTCAGGCATTAGCGTAAAATTGTCATAGGATCCAGCAGTTCCACCTCGGGGTATAGACCCCAAAGAATCGAAAGCAAGGTTGTAAAGAGGTATTTGGATGCACATTCACAGTAGCCAAAAGGTGGAAGCAACCTTTATGTCCACCGATGGATAAACAAATGTGGCATATTCACACAGTGGAATATTAGTCTGCCTCAAAAAAGGAAGGAAATACCGACTTGTGCTACATCATGGATGAACCTTGAACACATTATGCTAAGAGAAATAAGCCAGCCACAAAAAGACAAACACTCTCTGATTCCACTGATCATGAGGTACCCAGAGTAGACAAAGTCATAGAGACAGAAAGTGAAAATGGTGGGTGCCAGGGGTTGTGGGGGTCGCATGGGGAATTGTTATTTAGTGGGGACAGAGCTTTAGTTTTGCAAGATGGAAGGAGTTTTGGAGATGGGTTGCACAGCAATGTCCATGTACTTAACATGACTGAAGTGTGTGCTTAAAAGTGGTTAAGATAAATGTTATCGTATGTAACTGACTGCACTTAAAACCATACATGGAGTTTGTTGTATGTGCCTACCCATCATGATTCGATTTGAACAGTAGTTCATGGAGTCAGTGCTGAGACTATAATCCTGCACCCACCCCATACCCTATCCTCATTCCCTTTAACATTTTTTTTTGCTGTTTTCCCTTTTTCCTTATAAAATACCATGTAACTTGTTTATTTTCTTTATTGTCTCTCTTGTCCCCAGAATGTAAGCTCCACAAGGCAGAAACTTCAGCCTGTTTTGTTCACTGCTGTAGCTCTGTGCCCAGAGGGCTGCCTGGCATGAAGTAGGTGGTCAGCAAATATCTATTGAGTGATAGAATATTGTAAGTAAAATAAAGTCATTTGAATGACGAATGCATTTGGGCTATTTTATTTTTGAGATTTAGCATATAAAACAAAGCATACACACCTGGAGTATATAGCTCAGTGCATTTTTATAGATCTGTGTGCCTGTGGCTGACACCCAAATAACAATGTGGACTCTTTCCATTACAAAGATTGCTTGTGCCCCTCTCCAGACAGCCCCTTCCCTGCTAGAAGAAATCACTGTTCTGATTTCTTTCACCCATAGATTTGCCTTTGAACTTCTCATAAATGGAATTTTGCAGGATGTACTCTTTCATCTGGTTTATTTCACCCAGTGTGATGTCTGTGAGATTCAGCCCTGCGAGTGTTCTGCTGCACCGTAGGTCACCATTTGTTTATCCACTCCCCTGCTGATGGACATTTGGGTTGTTTCCATTTTTTGCTATCATGAATAAAATTCTTGTATATATTTTTTGTGGACATAACTTTTTTCTTGGATAAAATACGTAGGAATAGAATTAACCTGAGGAAGTATATATCTGTAGGATTGATGTATACTTACCACTTAGAAACTGCCAAATGGTTTTCTAAAGTGGTTGAAATAATTGACATTCTCACCAGCAATTACTCCGCATTCTGGTGACAGGAGGCAAGCTTGTCTTTTTTTTTTTTTTGAGCCAGGCTTGTGGGTGTGTAGTGTGTCTCCTGTGGTGTTATGCATTTGTAGTCCTTTAATGAGTAATGATGTCGAGCATCTTTTCATGTGCTCATTGGCCTTTTGGGGATCTTCTTGTGAAATAACCTGTTCAAGACTTTTGATCATTTTGTTTTTACATTTTGCTACTGTTTGGTAGGCAGTCCTTATTTTGGGTGCAAGTCTTCCGTCAGATACGTGTATTGCACATATCTTTTTCCAGCTATATGTGATATCACAGATATCTGGAAAAGACATTGTTTTCCCAGTATCTTTTAATAAATGGAAGCCCTTAATTTTAACGAAGTCAAATTGATCAAGTTAACTTTAATGGCTATTGTTTTGTGTTGTGTTCAAGAAAACTTTGCCCATCTTGGAATGGTTTGAAAACCATCCCATGCACAATAAGCTCAAATCAGACCTCATTTGAAAGGTAAAATTCAAACATTTTTCCTTTATTAAGGAAGAGACAAGGACACTTCTTTTTCTACAGCATTTCACATATACAAATCATTAAAAAAATTAAACATTGTTTTGCTTAATGTTAAGAGAGAATATGACCTATTGACCACTGTAAGGGGATCATGCTTTGCGTGAATAGATTGTTGGGCTTGGACTTGAACCTTTGACCTCTCTCTCCTCAATAAATTGCTGGGCATAATTTCGCCTAAGTACTCCTCACCTTTCCTTTGTGAACTTGCTGTTATAAGCTTTTTTTATATCATTCTCTTACTGTGGCAGCCAAAGAGCTAAACGACTAGCAGCTGCAGTCCTACATTTCAGGGTCCATCAACAGCTCTGAATGTAGCACCTCTCGTGCCACTTTAATGGCTGGTAAAAGTTGAGGTTATGGTACATCGAAGTTCTTTCTATTAAAGTTGTCCCAAACTCAGTCAGGTGACGGAGATCTTTCTTAAAATGGGGTCTTTCAAGGAAGTCGCCTTGCAGTTGAGCTAATGCCCTTTCTAATTCACTACGGTCAAGCCAATTACTTGGTAGAATGAGTTTCTGAGGGGGCAGAGGGAAAAGCTTTGTTTCCCTGGACCATGTTTATTTAATTATATCTTTATTTGTTATGCCCAGGTATTTGAAAACACTTCATTCTTAGAAACAAAAGCCTACTTTTAAACATTTTTCCTCTCCTTGCTATTTCTTCATACACATTCTTTATTCTGTATTCAGATTGCCAGATGTATGTATTGCAAATAAATCTTTTGTTAGTCTTTGTCACAGTTTATTTTCGATCCCTATTTCATTGGTTTCTCTTTCCCCCCTTCTTTATGTCTCTCCTTTACTTTGTGTTTAATTTGCACTTCTCATTGTAGTTTCTGAAGATAAAGGGTTAACTCATGTGTTTTAGACCTTTCTCCTTTTTTGATGTAAGCATTTAAAGCTTATATTCTTCTAAGACGTAGCACACCACGTAACTTGATGCCAGTCTTGTTTTTCTCGTTTAACAGTCTCTCCTTACACGATCTCCTCCACTGCCTGACTTGGAAGACTCATGGAAAGAGGGCTCCTAATTTCTTAATCAATCTCCAGTCTGGGTCTGACTTCAGCCCCTATGCACAAATGCCCACGTGTATACTGAATATTTCCCCTTGAAGGTTTCACAGCAAACATAAACTTGAAATGTCTGAAAAACCCAACAAAACCCCTCTTTTGTATCATTTGTCATCTCTCCCTTACTGTCCCTTTCACCCACGCAGACATGCAAGCGTCATCTTATCCACTGTAGTGATGCGGTGTCACCATCTGTTGTTTGCGCCCCAGATGGCGGCAGCACGCCCAGCTCTGCTTCCCTGTCTGAGGATTGCTGTGTTGATGACAGTGACTCAGTGTTTTCCCAAATTCCTCTGCCTCTTTCAGTTCTGTCGCAGTTTAGGCCACCATCTCTCACTTAGTGTGTCACTGGGATGTTTTAACCTGTTACCCTTCCCAGGCTTCTGGGCTTTACTGTTCTCTCTAATCCAAACAGGGTAACTTCACTCAATGCCAAGAAATCTGATCACCTCTCATTTTCTCCTCCTCAGTTAGTTCAGTATCTCTCAAATGGTTTATGAAGCCTGGATTACTGCACATGGACCTTGGGGCCCTTCAGATCCGGGTTTCTACTTGCTGCTATCATCTTTCTTTAAAGCACGGCACCTGCCTTATGTTCCAGCCATGTGGGTGGTCTTCCAGCCTCCAGAATGGAATGTCGCATATTCCTTCTTGCCTTGGAGAGTTTACTGTGTTTTTTGTTTATCCAGAATGTTTTCTTGCAGCCTCTCTGTTCATTCTTTGCTACTAACTTATGGGTCTGGCCACTTACCCCTCTGGGAACTCTTCCATTACCCTCCTTTGACCTGGTTGGGAGGCTGTCGCATGTGTTGTCACAGACCCCTTGTGATGCTTGACGTTCTCTTTGGAAATTACTTGTGCACTTGTTTCCTTTAACCCTGAACTGGGGGATTCATGAAGGGCAGCGTCTATCTCATCCATGTTTATCCTAAGCGCACTCACTGTGGTGAACACAAAGTGGGCACTGGCTCTGTTGCCTGAATTGAGGTGTGCTGACGTTAGTCAAGCATTGATTAAAAAAAAAATTTTAGCTGAAATATACAACTTGTACCAGTACAAACTCTTACTATGTTTCTTAAATACAGAATGTCTAAGAGAAAGACAATTTAAATTCTAAAAGGGCTGCAGAAAAGGGGGACTCACTGGTCTCAAAGACTGAGTGAGCCTCAAATACTCAAATACTGGGTGTGGGGGAGAATCATTTGGGCAGAGATGGAGCAAAAGCACGAGTGTGCTCAGTGGGTTAGTGGACGACCAGGTGAACTGGACGGGGCAAGACTCTGGGATGGCTGGAGATGAGAACCCTCTGGTTCTTCGGTGAGGGTACAAGTAGGCAGTGGTGAGGAGCTTGGATCTGACTTCCTTAACAGCTCTAACAATTACTGTGACCTTGAACAAGTTAACCAACCTTTAAGATCCTTTATATAACATGAAGAGAAGGCCTGCCTCCTGGGGTTGCTACTAATGAGAGCAAATATATCTACAAAGCACAGTACATGCTCTAGATGTCAGTGATGGTATGACCGATACTTCGGTTCCGCCTCGGTTCTTCTTGCTGGACTGCGTCCTCCAGCCCTTCCCTCGCTTGTCCGCATGTCCATGCCATCATCCACTCCCGACCACCCCCACTCGCAGCCAGATGAACTGTCCTGTTTATGAAGGTATTCTTCATAACTCTTACGGTGCTTGCAGCACAACACAGAATGCATTTTTATGTATTTCATTGGCCTCCGACCTATGTAACCCCAAGAAAAATGAGGACAGAATTTATTTTAAACATTTTCATGTATCTTCTTTTCAGACTACTGTCCTGCCATCTGACTTCAAACTAGAGCTTTATTTTTATTCAGTTGGAAATATTTCCACATTTCCCTTTTAGTTTCTTCTTTTACCCTGCAGTTTAGAAGTGTGTTGTTTAATTTTCAAATATTTGGATATTTTACGAAGAGCTTTCCATTATTGATTTCTAATTGTGGTCAGAGGAGATATTTTATATAATTTCAGTCCTTTTAAATGTGTAGAGACCTTTTGTACGGTACAGATTATGGTTTATTTTGTCAAATGGCCCATGCGTATACTTTAGTTGTTGGCTGGGGTGTCCTGCAAGTGTCAGTTGTGCAAAGCTCCTTCACAGCGTTGTTCCCCTCTATTACTGTTTGTTTTCTTTCTCCTCATATCGACTACTGAGACAGAAGTGTTGAAGTCTCCAAGCATAATTGTGGCTTTGTCTGTTTCCACTGGCAGATCTATTAGTTTTGCTTCATCTAACTGTTATTAGATGAGGAAATGTTTAGGATTCAGTCCACTGGTGAATTAACTCCTTCATCATTATGAAATATGCCTTTTTGCCCTGGTAATATTCTTCTTCTAAAATCTGCCTTGCCTGATGTTGTTATACTCCAGCTTTCTTGGTAGTCTGCATGGTATCTTTCTCCATTTCCCTTTTAACTTATTATTTATATTTAACATGGATTTCTTGTAGACTCACTATAGTTGCATATTGCTTTTTGATTCAATCTGACAACTGAATAAATTGGGGTATTTGGGCCATTTATAAGCAGTGCAGTTATGATGTGGTTGGATTTAAATCTATCATCTTGCCTCCTGTTTTCTGCTTGTTCGATCCCTTCTCTGTTCCCTACTTTCCTCTTTTATTGCTCTTTTAAAAAATATTGATTGTGCATTTTAGGTATTGTATCTTATCTCCACTCTGGGCTTATTAACTATAGCTCTTTTATTTTTTTAGTGGTGGTTCCAGGATTTTCTGTATGCACCTTTTCATTTGTCCCTTACTACCATCAAATAACAATATAATATTTATGTCTAATGTAAGAAATTTGTCATGGTATTCTTTTATTCCATCCCCTTCTAGCCTTTGCACTATTTTAGTTCTAAGTATAATTTCCATTAGTATATATCATATACTATTCCATAATACACTATTATGTTATCTGTTAGATAATTTTTTATAATTTGTAAATGTCGCCCTTACCTATATATTTCCAATTAGACATTCCTAGTCTTTTTCTGTGTGTGTGTGATGTTTCTATCTGATAATCTTTTTCTTTTACTTTTTTTTTAATAAGTTTATTTTGATATCATTAATCTACAATTAAATGAGTAATATTATGGTGATTACACTACCCCCTTCATCAGGTCCCCCCCACCAACCCCATTACAGTCACTGTCCATCAGCGTAGTGAGATGCCATAGAGTCACTACTTGTCTTCTCTGAGCTGTACAGCCTTCCCCGTGCCCCCCAACATTACATCTGCTAATCGTAATGTCCCTTCCTCCCCCTTGCCCCTCCCTTCCCACCCATCCTCCCCAGTCCCTTTCCCTTTGGTAACTATTAGTCCGTTCTTGGGTTCTGTGAGTCTCCTGCTGTTTTGTTTCTTCAGTTTTTTTTTTCCTTAGTTCTTATACTCCACATATGAGTGAAATCATTTGGTACTTGTCTTTTTCAGCTTGGCTTATTTCACTGAGCATAATACCCTCTAGCTCCATTCATGTTGTTGCAAATGGTAGAATTTGTTTTCTTCTTATGGCTGAATAATATTCCATTGTGTCTATGTACCACCTCTTCTTTATCCATTCATCTACTGATGGACACTTAGGTTGCTTCCATTTCTTGGCTATTGTAAATAGTGCTGCGATAAACATAGGGGTGCATCTATCTTTTTCAAACTGGGCTGCTGCATTCTTAGGGTAAATTCCTAGGAGTGGAATTTCTGGGTCAAATGCTATTTCTATTTTGAGTTTTTTGAGGAACCTCCATACTGTTTTCCACAATGGTTGAACTAATTTGCAGTCCCACCAGCAGTGTAGGAGGGTTCCCTTTTCTCCACATCCTCGCCAACATTTGTTGTTGTTTGTGTTTTGGATGTTGGCCATCCTCACTCCTGTGAGGTGATATCTCACTGTGGTTTTAATCTGCATTTCTCTGATGATTAGTGATGTGTAGCAACTTTTCATGTGCCTGTTGGCCATCTGAATTTCTTCTTTGGAGAAGTGTCTATTCATGTCCTTTGCCCATTTCTTAAATGGATTATTTGCTTCTTGTTTGTTGAGGTGCGTGAGTTCTTTATATATTTTGGATGTCAACCCCTTGTCGGATACGTCATTTATGAATATATTCTCCCATACTGTAGGATGTCTTTTTGTTCTACTGATGGTGTCCTTTGCTGTACAGAAGCTTTGCAGCTTGATATAGTCCCACTTGTTCATTTTTGCTTCTGTTTCCCTTGCTCGGGGAGATATGTTCATGAAGAAGTCGCTCATGTTTATGTCCAAGAGCTTTTTGCCTATATTTTTGCCTAAGAGTTTTATAGTTTCATGATTTACATTCAGGTCTTTGATCCACCTGAGTTTACCTTTGTGTATGGGGTTAGACAGTAGTCCAATTTCATTCTCTTACATGTAGCTGTCCAGTTTTTCCAACACCAGCTGCTGAAGAGGCCATCATCTCCCCAATGTATATCCAAGGCTCCCTTATCAAATATTAATTGACTGTATATGTTTGGGTTGATGTTTGGATTTTCTATTCTATTCCACTGATCTGTGTGTCTATTTTTGTGCCAATACCAAATTGTCTTGATTACTGTGGCTTTGTAGTAGAGCTTGAAGTCAGGGAGCCTAATTCCCCCTGTTTTATTCCTCCTTCTCAGGATTGCTTTGGCTATTCGGGGTCTTTTGTGGTGCCATATGAATTTTAGAATTATTTGTTCGAGTTCATTGAAGAAAGCTGTTGGTAGTTTGATAGGGATTGCGTTGAATCTATAGATTGCTTTAGGTAGTATAGCCATTTTGACAATATTTATTCTTCCTAGCCAAGAGCATGGGATGAATTTCCACTTGTTAGTGTCCTCTTTAATTTCTCTTAGGAATGTCTTGTAGTTTTCAGGGTACAGGTGTTTCACTTCCTTCATTAGGTTTATTCCTAGGTATTTTATTCTTTTTGATGCAATTGTGAATGGAAGTGTTTTTCTGATTTCTCTTTCTGTTAGTTCATCGTTAGTGTATAGGAAAGCAACAGACTTCTGTGTGTTAATTTTATAACCTGCAACTTTGCTGAATTCAGATATTAGTTCTAGTAGTTTTGGAGTGGAGTCTTTAGGGTTTTTTATGTACAATATCATGTCAT
>JAVSCE010010565.1:0-44353 GCA_032199065.1 Smutsia gigantea | reverse complement strand
CTGACATGTAAAACATTTTTGGAAATATATCTTTTTTGAAAAGATAGAGAACCATCAGATTCACCTTTTTTCCCCTTCTGGGTGAATGTTTGCCAGGGCTAAAGACAGAAGTAAGCAGGCAAGATGTAAGAGCTCTCCATGGGAGATTTTGATGACCTGCTGCCATGTTTCTGGTACAGCATTTAGTAAAGATTGAGTAGTATCCAACCGATCTGTTCATTATCAAGTTCTAAGATGCACATTTATTTATTCATTCATTGATTCAATCATTGGACTAGCATTTCCTGAGGGCCTATGGTGTGTCAGATGCTGAGCGAGGTGCTAAAAACTCAGCAGTAAAGAGAAATAACAGAGTTTACAGGAGATTTGCAAAAGGACACTAACTTTGACTTTATGGGTTTTAAAACAGCATATGTCTTAGTTTGGGTCCAAGAAATCCGAGCTTGAAATGAGAACTTATGTGCAGGTAGTTTATTTGGAAGGTAATTCTGTGAGACAGAAGCAAGGGAGCAGGGAGAGTAGTACAACAAAAGAGCAAACCTAATACGTGTACTGGTGTGTTCTGAAGGTGTCTGTTATAGGCAGTACGGGGTGCTAAGAATCCACAGGGGCCTCTGAGAAGCACCCAGAACACTTTCTAGAGTTGTCCACCTGGAGGCTGCAGTGTTTACCTATCAGCCGTATTCCCATGGGCAAAGGGTTGCTTTTGGGCTACCCTCATGCACAGGCTGCGCAGCCTCCCTTGGTGGTGTAAAAGAACTTGAAGCAGAGAGCACCTGAGTGTACCTGAGTCAAGTGCTGCCAGCATGAAGTGACACTGAGCCTCCAAGGCATGGCCCACCACAGCTGTGGCTAAAGTGAGGGTTAAGATGAGAGAATACAACATGGGACACCAAAGATAAGTGACAGTCATTCTTCAATGAGCTTTTAATAAGGGGATTGCTGAGATGATGAGCCTTGTTTTAGGAGCTTAAAAGGACAAAGGGCTTCCACATCTGAGATTTTACACATCTTCAGGTAGGGACCATGTCTCTCTAGCATATTTAGAACATCTTTCAGTTCACTGCCACAGACCCAATAAACAGGTTTGGTAATGAGATTCACTTTCACTTTTTAAACCATTTTAAATGTTAATTTTCAAAACAACAACAAAAATACCAATAGAATTACAAGTTACTCTCTGTATGGACCCCCTCTAAATGCTTCATATACCATCTCTTATAATCCTTACAATAACTCAGTGATATAGGTACTGATATTATCATTCCCATTTTATAGATGAGGCAACTAAGGCACAGAGAAGTTTTAAGATATGCCCAGAGTGAGATAGCTAGCAAGCTGCAAGGCCAAGATTCAAACCCACACAATCAGATTTCAGATTCTGGACTCACTATGTCATTTTCTCTCTCTAAGCCTAATGGAAAACCTGGGTATTTAATCCTCATTCCAATCATCTGCATCTATTTCATATGTACTTCTAGTTAGTGTACAATCAAGTGTGTTTCAATAACACAGAGTCTCAGTCAGTGCTTTGTGAAGGCAGACTTGGTCTGTTTTGAGAACTCAAAGGAAATAGAGTTCATCCACTGAGACCCTAACCCCAGCCCCCCACCCCTTATTCTTACTCCTCACTCATATTTACAGATGATATCAGATAGCACAAGTTCTGCTCTTTGGGTTGTGAGACATCACAGCTGGGTATAGACAGAGCAGGCTCTAGAAACTCTGTTCAGTATAAAGGGGCTATGATCTCAGGCTCTGGATTCAGACTTCCTGAGTTCAAATCCTGACTCACATAAGTTCTGCAAAGCATCAGTTTTCTTATCTGCAGTATGGGCATTATAACAGTACCCAAGGCATTAGGTAATATTTCTGAATCTATAGCAGTCTTAGACATGGAAAGCACTGGCTATTATCATTATTTTCTCCACTGCCACATGCCATTCATGCAAGAAGCCCATCTCTTAACTTAGAGGATCACAGCTCTAAGAATTTATGATGCTATAGACAGACTATCCTCACAAATGCACATATACACATAATATTATACACAGTCTCAGAGACATCACAACAAACTAAGCATCCCTATGGGCCGCACATGGACATATCTAGGTGTACCCTATGAAGATATCTCCTGTATTAGCCAGTCCATACTGAAGGGAATGTTTCAGAAAGTATAGTGTGACCAGGGCTACATCAACTGCTAAGAGCTGTCAGAACAGAAAGAAAAAAAAAAGAAGATTCTCTCATTTTTTAACTCCCACTAATTATAAAACCCCTATTACCACTGAGTGGTGAAGCTTATAGCCAGCACAATTAAATTTTTAATTAATTAAGCCAAAGGCAACATTAACTTATTTTTTTTAAAACCCTCTATATAAGGTGATTAACATAGGTCAGAACATCAGCAAATATTGCAAGGATTTCAACATTGAAAGGACTCCAGACCTTCACACTTGACTTGTCTGAATTAAAGAAATTGTAACAAAACCCCCCAAAAAGCTCAAGGACAGTGATTCCTAAAGTTTCTAGTGAATCAAACACATTTTTTAAAAATAAGTGTTGTTCTTTATCAGAGTTTAAAAGCAGTCTAAATGTCCTAGTAGCATAGCTGGTTAAGAAAGGAAAAATACAAATAGCATCAGTGCAACTAATTACTCTTTATTATTAAATCCACAACCAAATTTCAGGTGAATAACTAAATGGCTTTAGAAACTTTTCCACTGGACACACTATTAAACCAGTTGGTTATTATGCCAACTACAAACTTAAGCCACTTTGGTAACTGGGAAGAGATGAACTCATGCTGAATGAAATAGATTCAACCATTTAACTAAAACTATCAAGAACAGACTGTGTGCTATTTCACAAAAGTGAAGAAGTCTTACCAGCCTGGGTGGTGACTGCAGACATGACTACCTATGGTTCTGTCTCAGGCATGCAAGGAAAATTCTGCATTATCTCTGCTGGGCCCCTCTAAGCCTGGGCAAGTTACACAAGAAGAAATGCCTGTTTTCCATTTTCCTCTTCAGCATCTTTAATTCATTTCTCCCTGTTAGACAACATCCCCCTCAGGCACTCTGGGAAATATGCAAACTAAGTAGAGCCTGTGGAAAACCTTAAAATGGTATCTCGAAGGCAGCAGCCCAGTCCTTCTATGCATGTTATAAGCCCTGCTTCCTGGTGAATACCTCTTAGCTCCTTAACTTACTTGCAGCTTAGCATCTAAGGAAGTGAACATGAAAATGAGCTTGATGGAGGGGTGTCAAGGGAGAGAAATAACACATTTCCTATGGCAAGAGGAAGCTCTTGTGTAAGAGCTGTCTGAATGGGGAGGGAAGGAAGGGAGGAAGGGAGAAAAGAAAGAATCTACATAAATCTTTTTGAAAGAGAAGCTTCTAAACCTTGTTATTCTCTTTACTGCTATTTCCAGCGGGTCATCCCCCACTACCCAATGAGTCATGAAATTTCAGTGAGTCATGAAAACACATGCACACACATCTCTATATATGTCATAAAGAAAGTTACGGTGAATAAGAGCAACTGAAGTCTTAATATAAAAATAAATAAATTTCTTGTTTATTTCAAGTTCTGTTTATGGAATTTTAAGCAACTAGCCTTTTTCCAGTCCTTGCATTTTACAATCAACACATTAACTATGCCAGTGGCAAACTGTTAGGTTTATCTTGACACTGGTTTTCATTAGAACATGGTCCTAAAATCATATTTAACTCATTTTCTCTCCTCATACAAGAGTAAGTGTTCTCGTCAACAGCTTACTTAAGCTGCAAATTATGTTTAGCTCTATATAATCTTTTCATTCTAGTATCTTCATCTCATTTATGATTCTTTTCCAATCTGCAACTTCTCCGGGACATATGTGATCATTTAATCTTTTGTAATTTACCACTAACTAGAAGACAGAGCTCCCTCTGGGCCAGTGTGTTTATAAGTATGATGAAATCTGTACATTACAAGGATAACTCCTCCCAGTGTTGGTGTCATTGCCATGGAGATGATGAAAAACTGGCTTTATACGTGAGTGGGAAATCCTCAGAATTATTAGCAAAGTTAAATTACACAGAGAGCCTCAGAACTAAATAGCATAAAGCATAGTTGTATGAGAGACTCAGAGAGAGTAGGAGCATCATGAAAATTTAACTCTGGAGTAGGAAGAAATGAAGTATGAATCCCAGATCCATGACAGCTTTCTTCTTTATTAAATGGGGATAAAAAGAATACCTCCTTAATGGTATACATGGTGAATATAAAGGGACTATTTATCTAAGGGCTTAGCAGAGTGCTTGGCACATACTGAGTACTCTAGAAACATTAGCTGGTATCGTTATTGGATACAAAGAACTAAAATTCAGTTGCAAACATCCTGCAATTAATCTTCCCCCTGTGCTACTAAATGATGTCTTCTTGCAAAATGCAGGCTTATAACACGAATCATACTTAAACATCTGAAGGGAAAGATACTCTGTTTTGAATTCATTGTCATTTATTTTTAGGAATCTCTGTGTATGCTGTGTTTTAATTGATCTAGATGACAATGTTATGATCCTGAACAAAATAGTAAATGATGTCTATTTATGTTAATATTTTTATATTCAACCATGAGCACTACCTCATTTTGGGAGAATTGGAAAACCTATAATTATTGAATGGAGAACTTAGTATCCCAGCTGGTTCTTCTGCACTCCAAATACATACTGTTCTTATTCAATTAAAGCCTGTACATTCAGTTCAATAGTGTTGTTCAAAAACCTTGTTAGTGAACTTCAGATTTCTTGGAACACCAAAAACAAGCTTGCATATGTGAAAGCTCCACTCACAGAGAAAAATGAGTTTTGCTAAGGTCTTTAAAAACAGAGAGAAATATTCTTATTTCTTCTCTGTCTTTTAATAATTATTGAGCTAGAATGTCTGAGTTTGCTCATAGCAGGCCCCATCTCTAGCGAGGGATACATATTCATGTACATTTGAAAATTCTAAATAAAATTGTGTCCTATGAATAATTAGGATGGAATGCATTATAAAAGGCATTTTTTCAGACTACATTGAAACATTATTAGCAAGGGAACTAAAATATACTTTTCTTTATTAAGACTTAGAGAAATTCACATCCTGGCTTGTCATCCTAATGCTGCTGATTCAGTAATGCAGACTAGCTGAGACAAAACAAAACACTACTGAGAGGAAGAAGACACTATGGACTCCATGTAGGATTTGAATTTGCAATTTACCTTTCAATCCAATCAATATGTAAAGTACTTAATGGTCTTTAATTAACTTTTCTGGTATTTGTTAATAAAAAATGGAGCCAGACCCTCAATTCCTAGAGATGACAGGTACTTGGGAAAAGTGTATTAACCCTATTAGTACTTCCATACAGTACTCTTCATTCTGTTAGAACTAAGTCCCTGGAGAATGTCTCCTACCATAGGTTCTCAAATAATGATCCCCAGTGACTCTTGGAAAACAAGTTTCTTCCATGAATTGTCATATAACAGCAGGCCCACAATAAATATTTATTACATAGAAACATAAAGATTCAAACTGATGCCTTCATACAGCCCTTTATTCAAAAGCTATGAACCTCACTTCTGTAAATGACATAGTTACAGAGACTATACCATTTCTGTAACCTTCACTAGGGTAAACAATTTAGACACAAATGATAAGGCTATGGAGACCTACATGAAAATGGACTGGCAAAAGCTTGCACGAAAAAGAGCTCCTTGAGTATTCTCCACACTTCTAGTGTTAAAGATTTCATTGCTCTTTTAAAGGAAGAATAGATTGAAAACTACTTCTGCCAGACATTTGCATATGGGGCTCCTTTTCCCCTTCTTTTAACCTAGGTCAACAGACGTCTAGCTTTAATAAACTAAAATTTACTTTATAGGGTTACAGGAAACTCTGCATATTAAACAGTATGGGTGACCACCAATAGCCAAAATGGCATTGAAAAAGAGGAACAAAATCAGAGACCTCACACTTTTCTGATTTTTCAAGATTTATTCCAAAGTGATAGTAATCAAAAAAGTATGGTACTGGCATAAAGACAGATATACATATACACTATGGGAACAAAATAGAGAGCCCAGAAATACTCTTGCATATGTGGTCAAATGATTGCTGGCAAGTGCGCCAGAATTATGCAATCCCAAAAGGACAGTCTTTTCAACAAATGTATTGTGAAAGCTGGATATCCCCATGTAACAGGATGAAGTTTGATTGTAACTTTGTATCATACATAAAAATTAACTCAAAATGGATGAGAACTAAACACATGAACCAAAAATATAAAACTCTGGGAAGAAAACATAAGAGAAAGGCATCTGATATGGATTTGGCAATGATTTCTTCGATATGAACAGAAAACAAAACATAAAAATTGGTAAATTGGACTGTATAAAAATTATAAATTATGCATGAAAGGATATGATCAAAAGAGTGAAAAGGCAACCAGCAGAAAGGGAGAAAATATTTACAAATCTTATATCTTGTAAGGGGTTAATGTCCAGAATTTATAAAGAACTCCTAATACTCCACAACAAACTCAATTAAAACATGGGCAAAGTACTTGAATAGGTATTATCCAAAGGTGTACCACTGGTAAAGAAGTACTCGAAACGATTTTCAGTATCACTAATCCCTAGGAAAATGCAAATGAGATGCACAATGAGATGCTCCCTCACATCACTATTTTTTTAAAAAGACAGAAAATTGTAAATGCTGGTAAGGGAAATAGGAACCCTGGTGCATTCATTATTGGTGGGAATGTAAGATGATATAGCCAATATGGAAAATGGAATAGCAGTCCTTTGAAAAATTAAAAGCAGAATATCATATGACCAAGCAACACCACTTCTGACTATTTACCCCAAAGGATTGAAATCAGGGTCTTAAATGTTCACAGCAACATTATTCACAAGAGCAAAAAGGTGGAAGCAACCCAAGTATACGTTGACAGATGAATGTATAAACAACATGTGGCATACACACACAATGGAGTATTAGCTTAAAAAGGAAGGAAATTCTGACACACACTACAACATGAATGAACCTTAAGGGTATTATGCTGTATGATGCCACTACTCTGAAGCACTTAGTCAACTTCCTAGAACAGAAAGTGGAATGAGTGGAATGAGTGGAATGAGGGAAAGGGGCAACAGTGCAGAGCTGTTGTTGATGATATGCAGTTTTAGGTTTGAAAGATAAAAACTTCTGGAGATTTTTCTCCAGAAAAAAAGTGTGAATATACTTAACACTGCTGACTTGCACAGTTAGTGGTTAAAATGGTAAATTTATATGATGTGAATTTCACCACAATTAAAAAACAGGTATGGATCATTTAAGGAAGAATAAAAGTAATTTTGACTACATGAAATTTTTCATTATGAATAAAAAGCTTTAAAACCTAACCCTTATATTAAGCTATGATTCTACTGTGTTTTCTGGCTGCTTGTTATCAAATATCTTATTTATAAATCAATAGGATTATAAGGAACAATATATGTTTTTTCTTGCTTTTTCTAGTCACTCAAGAAGAAACTCAGGAACACTCACTTGTAGAAGGGGCTTACTGCACAAGTTTATAGAGTTAAATGGGATTGCAAACCAGTCCACTACATTTTCTGCTAACTATGTATTAAAAGATAGCTTACTTCATCCCTGGATGCTGGTAACCTATCATTAAATCCAACTAAAAATTATGACAAATCATACTTCCCACTCTAATACACCACATTCTACCCTTATTAACTTGGCTTTC
This sequence comes from Smutsia gigantea, assembly GCA_032199065.1. NCBI lineage: Eukaryota > Metazoa > Chordata > Mammalia > Pholidota > Manidae > Smutsia > Smutsia gigantea. The sequence continues at coordinate 36,570 of JAVSCE010010565.1, read as the reverse complement.
CATTTAACTTGTAATCGGATACACTATTGCTACTCTTCTGAGAATGAAGGAGGGTCTGAAATAAATCTCATGTATGTGTTCCTGAGAAGTTGCACTTAAATTAATTCACATACTTCCAAATCTCAGCATAGTTTAGTGTAACCAAAATCCCAGATTGGTTTCAAGGGAAAATGAAGGGCCCTTAATAATTCAATGAGGAGAGTACATTTCCAAAGAGAAACCACAGTATTATAAAGCAATTAATTGAGGGTAATGTGCAAAAAGAAAGTTACCGGGGCAAAGGAGAATTCCTTAGACACTATTAAGTGATTAATTTCATTCACACAATACTCAACAACTATGGAGGACCCACTATATTGTAACCATTTGTCTATCCCAGGTATCAGCAAACCACACTGTTTCTGTAAAGTAGCAGATAGTAAATATTTCAGATTTTGTAGGCCAAAGAGTCTCCGTCTCCAACTACAAAACTCTCCCATTGTAGCATGAAAGCAGGTCTGAGTAACATGCAAGTCAATGGGTAATGCTGTGTTCCAACACAACTTTATAAAAATAGGCAGACGGGCTAGATTTGGCCCAGAGCCATAGTCACCATCTTCTGTTCCATATATTAAAGTCAGTAGTGAACTAGGCCCAATGGACTTGTTTTCTGGAAGCTCATATTCCAGCAGAGATGCAAGAGGAAAACATACATACATACTTACATACATATATTCTTATATACATAGAGAGGCAAAGGGAAAGCATACATACATACTTACATACATATATTCTTACATACATATATACACACAAAAACTTCAGAGGACACTAAGTAACATGGAGTTATGTCTTCTTACAGAGATTGGTCCAACATCTTCAAGCAGATCTGCAATTCAATATATTTCCAGAAGGATTTGACAAAAATTCAGATTACAGGGCTTCATCTGAGAAAATTTTTGATTAGGTGGGTCTAGGACAGAGCTTGGGGAGCAATACTTTTTTAAAAAGTTCTTCAGGTGAGACCTGTGATCAAACAACTTTTGTTTTTGTAACCATGGTTTAGGACAACTAGATTATTGTTAATATCATTTAGAGAGAAACAAATAGCAAAGTTGAATCAATGATCTAATGAATTACCTTGTACAATAGACAAAGGCCACCACATGTACATTAAAAGTAGTATGTCTGTAGACTTCTGGGAAGATGGCAGAGTGAGCAGGGTGGCGGAAATCTCCTCCCCAAACCATATATACTTGTGAAAATACAACAAAAACAACTATTCCTATAATAGAGACCAGAAGATACAGTACAACAGCCAGGCTACAGCTACATCTGAGAGACCTTAGTGCCTCACAAAGCGGGTAAGATACAAAGCCGCGATGTGGTGGGACCCAAGCACTCCCCCACCCCAGCACACTGGCGGGAGAAGAAGAATCAGAGTGGGGAGGGAGTGGAAACACAGGCCCGCTAAATAACCAGCCCTGGTGATCTGCACCGGGAGCACAGACACACATCACATGGTGTACCGGAGATTAAAGAAAAAGAAGGGCAGGATCTGAGATGAACACAGGACAAAAGAAAAGCAGGCACTTTTTTAAAGTCTTAAAGAGACAAAGGCCCAAAAGCAGAACAAAATCGTCCCAGCGCACTCAGCCCAGGAGGTTGGGAGTCTTAGGGAATTTTGGACACCCTGGCTGGCGGCCAGGCAAAACAACCATGCCGAGGCTTCCCACAGAGATCAACAGCCTGCCATTCGTTCCCCCCCAGCTGGTGCTGCAAAGGGTCCAGCAGATCCGCCACAGCTGCAGAACAGTGGAGGAGCAGCCCCGCCCACAGCAACCTCACAGATTCTACTCCTGGCTGGCACGCAGCTAAGCAGGAAGGGCCCAGAACCCAGAAAAAGGGCTGGAAGGCACCAAGGGGACCAGAACATACCCAGAAAGACTGCAAACCCCTGCAGTGATACAGGCCAGGCTGAGGCAGCCCCGCACACAGGTAGCTCCGGGGATTATCCCAGAGACAGCCTCCCGGTGTGCAGGAAACCAGCTCAGGCCCTGGGGAAGGGCAAGAAGAACAACAAGCAGGAAAGGACTTTGTTCTCCCAGCTGACACACGTGGCACCTACCAGCGACCACTTCTATCGCCATGAAAAGACAGAGGAATATGATCCAGACAAGGATCACACAGACAACCCCAGGGAGAGGGCCTGATGGGATAGCTTTAAACAATCTTCCTGAAAAAGAATTCAAAATAAAAGTCATAACCGTGCTGATGGACCTACAGAGAAATATGCAAGAGCTAAGGGAGGAAGTGAGGAGAGATATCACAGAAATGAAACAGTCGATTGACAGGTTGAAGAGGAGACTAGATGAGGTGCAAGAGATTGTTAATGGAATAGAAATAAGAGAACAGGAATACAGAGAAGCTGAGGAAGAGAGAGATAAAAGGACTTCTAGGAATGAAAGAATATTAAGAGAACTGTGTGACCAATCCAAATGGAACAATATTCACATTATAGGGGTACAAGAAGAAGAAGACAGAGAAAAGGGGATAGAAAGTGTCTTTGAAGAAATAATTGCTGAAAACTTCCCCAAGCCGGGGAAGGAAATACTCTCTCAGACCATGGAAGCTCACAGATCTCCCAACACAAGGGACACAAGGAAGACAACAACAAGACACATAATAATTAAAATGGCAAAGACCAAAGACAAGGACAGAGTATTAAAGGCAGGTAGAGAGAGAAAAAAGATCACCTACAAAGGAAAACCCATCAGACTAACATCAGACTTCTCAACAGAAACCTTACAGGCCAAAAGAGAATGGCATGATATATTTAACGTAATGAAACAGAAGGGCCTTGATCAAAGACTACTGTATCCAGCATGACTATCATTTAAATTTGAGAGAGGGATTAAATAATTCCCAGACAAGTGAAAGCTGACGGACTTTCCCTCCCACAAACCACCTCTACAGGATATCTTAAACAGACTGCTCTAGACGGAAGCACTCCTAAGGCTAAAAAGATGTCACCAGGGAAAATAAAATCATAGCAAAGAAAGCAGACCACCCAAATACTAACTAAAGGCAAAAAGTAAAATCAACTATTAACAGAAACAGTCAAAGGAAACATAAAAGAGTACAAAATAAAACACCTAGTATAAAACGAATGGAGGAGGAAGAATAAGAAGGGAGAGAAAGAATCATCAGACTCTGTTTATAATAGCTTAACAAGAGAGTTAAGTTAGACTGTTAGATAGTAAAGAAGCTACCCTTGAACCTTTGGTAACCACAAATCGAAAAGCCGGCAACGGCAATAAGTACATATATATCGATAATCACCCCAAATGTAAATGGACTGAATGCACCAATCAAAAGACACAGAGTAACAGAATGGATAAAAAAGCAAGACCCATCTATATGCTGCTTACAAGAGACTCACCTTAAACCCAAAGATATACACAGACTAAAGGTGAGGGGATGGAAAAAGATATTTCATGCAAACAACAAAGAGAAAAAAGCAATGTGTTGCAGTACTTGTATCAGACAAAATAGACTTCAAAACGAAGAAGGTAGCGAGAGACAAAGAAGGACATTACGTAAAGATAAAGGAGTCAATCCAACAAGAAGATATAACCATTATAAATATATATGCACCCAACACAGGAGCGCTGACATACATAAACAAATACTAACAGAATTAAAGGAGGAAATAGAAAGCAATGCATTCATTTTAGGAGACTTCAACACACCACTCACTCCAAAGGACAGATCAACCAGACAGAAAATAAGTAAAGACACAGAGGCACTGAAAAACACATTAGAGGAGATGGACCTAACAGACATCTACAGAACTTTACACCCAAAAGCAGCAGGATACACATTCTTCTCAAGTGCATATGGAACATTTTCCAGAACAGACCACATACTAGGCCACAAAAAGAACCTCAGTAAATTCAAAAATATTGAAATTCTACCAACCAACTTCTCAGATCACAAAGGTATAAAATTAGAAATAAATTGTACAAAGAAAACAAAAAGGCTCACAAATACATGGAGGCTTAACAGCATGTTCCTAAATAATCAATGGATCAACAACCAAATTAAAACAGAGATCAAACAATATATGGAAACAAATGATAACAACAACACAGAGCCGCACCTTCCTTGTGACGCAGCAAAGGCAGTTCTAAGAGGAAAGTATACTGCAATCCAGGCTATTTAAAGAAGGAAGAACAATTCCAAAAGAATAGTCTAAAGACACAATTACTGAAATTGGAAAAAGAAGAACAAAAGAGGCCTAAAGTCACCAGAGGAAGGACATGATAAAGATTAGAGAAGAAATAAATAATATTGAGAAGAACAAAACAATAGAAAAAAATCAATGAAACCAAGAGCTAGTTCTTTGAAAAAATAAAGAAAATAGATAAACCCCTAGCCAGACTTACTAAGAGAAAAAGAGAATCTACACACATAAATAGAATCAGAAATGAGAAAGGAAAAATCACAAAAGACCCAACAGAACTACAAAGAATTAAAAGGGAATACTATGAAAATTTATATGCTAACTAGCTGGAAAACATAGAAGAAATGGACAACTTCTTAGAAAAATACAACGTTCCAAGACAGACCAAGCAAGAAACAGAAAACCTAAACAGACCAATTACCAGCAATGAAATTGAATCAGTAATCAAAAAAACTACCCAAGAACAAAACCCCCGGGCCAGACGGATTCACCTCTGACTTTTACCAGACATATAGAGAAGAAATAATACCCATTCTCCTTAAAGTTTTCCAAAAAATAGAAGAGGAGGGAATACTTCCAAACTCATTCTATGAAGCCAGCATGACTCTAATATCAAAACCAGGCAAAGATCCCACAAAAAAAGAAAATTACAGACCAATATCCCTGATGAACATAATGCAAAAATACTCAACAAAATATTAGCAAAATGAATTAAAAAATACATCAAGAGGATCATACACCATGATCAAGTGGGATACATCTAGGGATGCAAGAGTGGTACAACATTCAAAAATCCATAAACATCATCCACCACGTCAACAAAAAGAAGGACAAAAACCATATGATCATCTCCATAGATGCTGAAAAAGCATTCAACAAAATTCAAAACCCATTAATGATAAAAACTCTTAACAAAATGGGTATAGAGAGCAAGTACCTCAACATCATAAAGGCCATCATACTTAACAGCGAGAAGCTGAAAGCTTTTCATCTAAGATCGGGAAGAAGACAAGGATGCCCACTCTCTCCACTGTTATTCAACATAGTACTGGAGGTCCTAGCCACAGCAATCAGACAAAACAAAGGAATACAAGGCATCCAGATTGGTAAAGAAGAAGTCAAATTGTCACTATTTGCAGAAGACGTGATATGGTACATAAAAAACCCTAACTCCACTCCAAAACTACTAGAACTAATATCTGAATTCATCAAAGTTGCAGGATACAAAATTAACACACAGAAATCTGTTGCCTTCCTATACACTAACGACGAGCTAACAGAAAGAAAAATCAGAAAAACAATTCCATTTACAATTGCATCAAAAAGAATAAAATACCTAGGAATAAACCTAACGAAGGAAGTGAAAGACCTATACCATGAAAACTACAAGACACTCCTAAGAGATATTAAAGACGACACTAACAAATGGAAATTCATCCCATGGTCTTGTCTAGGAAGAATAAATATTGTAAAAATGGCTATACTACCTAAAGCAATCTACAGATGCAATGCAATCCCTATCAAAATACCAACAGCATTCTTCAATGATCTGGAACAAATAGTTCTAAAATTCATATGGAACCAGAAAAGACCCTGAATAGCCAAAGCAATCCTGAGAAGGAAGAATAAAACAGGGGGAATTACACTCCCAGACTTCAAGCTCTACTACAAAGCTACAGTAATGAAAACAATTTGGTATTGACACAAGAACAGACCCACAGACCAGTGGAACAGAATAGAAAATCCAAACATTAACGCAAACATATACGGTCAACTAATACATGATAAAGGAGCGTTGGATATATCAATGGGGAGATGACAGCCTCTTCAACAGCTGGTGTTGGCAAAACTGGACAGCTACATGTAAGAGAATGAAACTGGACTACTGTCTAACCCCATGCAGAAAAGTCAACTCAAAATGGATCAAAGACCTGAATGTAAGTCATGAACCCATAAAACTCTTAGAAAAAAACATAGGCAAAAATCTCTTGGACATAAACATGAGCGACTTCTTCATGAACATATCTCCCTGGGCAAGGGAAACAAAAGCAAAAATGAACAAGTGGGAATATATCAAGCTGAAAAGCTTCCGTACAGCAAAGGACACCATAAGTAGAACAAAAAGACATCCTACAGTATGAGAGAATATATTCATAAATGACATATCCGATAAGGGGTTGACATCCAAAATATATAAAGAACCCACACACTTCAACAAACAAAAAGCAAATAATCCAATTAAAAAATGGGTGGAGGATATGAATCGATAATTCTCCAAAGAATAAATTCAGGTGGCCAACAGGCACATGAAAAGATGTTCCACATCGCTAATCATCAGAGAAATGCAAATTAAAACCACAATGAGATATTACCTCACACTAGTAAGGATGACCAACATCCAAAACACAAACAACAACAAATGTTGGCAAGGATGTGGAGAAAGGGGAACCCTCCTACACTGCTGGTGGGAACGCAAATTATTTCAACCATTGTGGAAAGCAGTATGGAAGTTCCTCAAAAAACTCAAAATAGAAATACCATTTGACCCAGGACTTTCACTCCTAGGAATTTACCCTAAGAATGCAGCAGCCCAGTTTGAAAAAGACAGATGCACCCCTATGTTTATCGCAGCACTATTTACAATAGCCAAGAAATGGAAGCAACCTAAGTGTCCATCAGTAGATGAATGGATAAAGAAGATGTGGTACATATACACAATGGAATATATTCAGCCATAAGAAGAAAACAAATCCTAACTTTTGCAGCAATATGGATGGAGCTAGAGGCTATTATGTTCAGCAAAATAAGAAAGACAAGTACCAAATGATTTCACTCATATGTGGAGCATAGGAGCAAAGAAAAAAACTGAAAGAACAAAACAACAGCAGACTCACAGAACCCAAGAATGGACTAACAGTTACTAAAGGGGAAGGGACTGGGGAGGATGGTTGGGAAGGGAGGGATAAGTGGGAAAAAGGGGCATTACAATTAGCAGACACAATGTTGGGGGGCACGGGGAGGGCCGTACAACTCAAAGAAGAGAAGTAGTGATTCTATCGCATCTCACTATGCTGATGGACAGTGACTCTAATGGCGTAGGTGCGGGGGACTTGATGAAGTGGGGAGTTCAGTAACCATAATGTTGCACATGTAATTGTAGATTAATGATACCAAAAAAAAAAGAGTAGTATGTCCGATTGGGATACTTAAACTTCTCTTACATAAGAAAGCTAAACACATTTTCATTATGTGCATGATATATATTCCATGTTATTTGGTAAGAAGTTCTCAAACTGACGTTTTTTTATTAGAGGATTATGTATCAATACCAGAGGGTAGTTGAGCACCAAATTTTTTCCTTTACCAGGGGTATTTTATGGTGACAGTACGACATGTGTTACACAAGTATTACAAGCAATTCTAAATTATTCCTCGATACACTGAACAGGCTTTGAATTACACAAATAAGCAATCTTCTTGTCACAAAATGAATAGGGGAGCAGGACAAGAGAATAAACTGTTAAGATACATGCACCTTCACAGTTGCATCCGGCTGTGTTTTCTGCTGACATGTCTGTAAAACTGAGAGTCAAGGACACACCTTCATCAGGAGTGAAGCCACCCAGGAAGCAAGGAGCAAAGAACTCAAAGGGGTACAGTAGCTGATGTGAGTTGCTACTCAAATCCCTTCAAAACCTCAACCTGGTCTATCAGATGTCATCTCTAATACTAGGGCTCATTATTTGACTGTGTGTCAACACTGCTGTATTAGCATTCTACTTTATCACTTGACATTCTGAAATGTTGAGCAAGGAGGACATAGAACCATCTGGTCAACCAGTGTTTTGCTTCATAGAGAAACTAATAGTGCTAACACCGCAGGGGGTGGTAGCAGACAGGTTGGGTTTTCAGTAACAGATTCATAACTGCTATTCTTTTTTTTAAATACAACTGCTATTCTTGAACTTCCATGATGTTTCTCTGTCTAACATTTTCATTGTGAAATATTGCATAAAACATGACTGTACCATTTAATAAATTACCATATAGCAGACCTTCATACAACTTTTGCTCAAGTCAAGAAAGAAAAGGCTCCTGGCTGCCCCCTCCCAATTACAGGGCCCTCCCTCCATGATAAATGTAGCCATAATTCTGACTTTTATAGTTACCACTTCCTAGCTTTTCTTTATGCTTTTATCTCCTGTGAACTACAAATTACACTACAGTTTAGTTTTGTCTGTTTTGAGCTTTATATAAGTGGAATAACATAGTATGTATTCTTCATATGTATATTCTTTTGCCAAGTGTTCAACTTGTGTGATTCATCATGTTACTACTTTTAACTATAGTTTTTCTTTTTCACAATTATATAGTATTCTATTATATGAATATATCACTATTTATCCATTTATAAATTGACAGATAATTGGATTGTTTTCAGTTTAAAACTTTTTAAAAATGCAGATATGAACATTTCTGTGTATGTCTCTTAGTATACAGATGCATTTCTTTCTTTTAAATATATATCTAAGAATGAAATTGCTGATCATTTAGGGATTTCTATTTTCAATTCTGTTGTCAATTGGCTGATGCCAATCTCTTGAAGTATTTTGTATCAATTTGCATTCCTACCAGCGCCATATGAAAATCCAAGTTGCTCCATATCCTTATTAGTACTTGGCATTGTTAATCTTTAATTTTAGACGTTCTGGTAGGAATATCACTACAGTTTTGTATTTCTCTAATGCTTAACGAGATTAAGCATCTTTTCATATGCTTATTGGTGAATCATATATGCTATTTTGTATAGTATGTGTTTGGTAATTGCCTATTTGTAGTAGTTAACTGTTACTGTAAGACAAACTACAGCACAACTTAGTAACTTAAAACAAACTTAACGTATAAGTTTGAACCATTAAGTATAATATCCATTTAAGTATAACCATTAAGTATAATTTCTACTTGTATTTTGGTGAGTATAAGTATTAAAGAAATTCTCTTCTTGTTTCTGAAGATTTTTTTAACTATGAAATAATATTTAATTTTGTCACTTTTTTGGTATTAATTAAAATGACTTCCCTTTTTTCTCTGTTAATGTAGTATGTAACACTCAAAAACCAATCAATGTTAAGCAACTTTGAATTTCTGAATAAATTCTACATGGCATGATACACAGCATGACTCAGTTTGCTAATATTTGTTTAGGATTTCTGCATCTATATTTGTCCATGAGACTGCTCTATAATTTTCTTTCCTTGTGATTCTCTTTTTGGTGTTTGACTGGTAATGAGGCCTCCTAAAATGAGCTGGGAATTGTTGCAACATTTTATATTTTGTGGAAGAATTTGTTTAACGTTATTGTTACTTCTTCCCTAAATATTTGGTTGAGTTATTTGATAAAACAATCCCATTGAGTTGCCTTTTGGAAAGATTGATTTTAGTGCAGACTGAATTTTTTAATTGCTGTAGGGCTACTCATACTTACTATGACTATTTTGCAACAGATTTAAGGAACCATATTTCTATAGCAATTTGTTCATTTTACTTAGTTTGTCAAGTTTATGGACAGAAAGCCCCTAACCTGTCCCTTAAACTCTTTTATATCTGTAGGATCTATAATGAATATAATGAAGCCCCCATTTGTATTCCTGATATTGATTGCTCCCCCTCTTATTTTTATCAAAGTATAGTTGACCCACAATATTATATTACTTTTGGATGTACAACACAGTGATCTGACAATTATATACCTTACAAAATGCTCACCATGATGTTAATTAAAATTAAAATTCAATTTAATGCACATGATGTTTATTAACTTCATTAATCTTCTCAAAGAATTAATTTTTGATTGCACTCATGTCTATTATTATTTTCTATTTTATTAATGTCTGTTCTTAACTTTATTATTTCTTTCCTTCTACTTCCTTTGAATTTATTTTTTGTCTTTTTTTAATTTTAACCTTTGAGAAAGACTTTCAGGAGTCTTCTCTTCTAATATGTGCATTCAATGCTTTTTTTTTCCCTCTAAGCATGGCTGCATTCCACAATTTCTGATGCTAATTTCATTCTCATATATGTGAAAATATTTTGTAATTCCCATTACGATTTTTTTTTCTATGACCCAAGGACTATTCAGCAGTGCACTACTTAATTTTGAAACGTTTGGGAATTTCTAGGGTCACCCTTTTGTTCTCAATATCTACATAAATTAAACACTGGTCTGAGGACATATACTCTTTAAGTTAATTTTTCAAATTTGTTGTGATTCACTCTAAAATAACGTAAATTTTCGAACTAAGTGTTTGAAAAAGAAATATGTTTCCTTTAGTTATTTGGCACAGCTTTAAATATATCCACTGAGTTGTTCAACTCTTTTATATCTTTACGCATTTTTGTTTTGTTAGGTTAGTTACTGAGCAAGAGGTGTTAAAATTTCCCACTATTCACCAGAACCTACTGATCAATCATATGCCTCATGAAAAGTTGCAAGAAAAAGTATACCACCATCCAGGAAGAAATCTGGTCTAAAATAAATTAAACCTGAGTTATACCATGCCTCCAGAACTACCTACATATTTACCGGGAAAAGAAAGATAGAAACACGGGGTAAGTAACATTACAAAGAAGGAATTAGTCAAATATAGAATATGGGCATGCCACAGGATGAATGATACCATTGACTCAGCAGAACAATGGCATGAAAAACAAAGAAAAAGAACAAGAATTGTTAAAGGGTAAAATATTCTTGAGGCAATTTTTTAATCACTCATTATGATTGTGAGTGTGATTGTTCCTGCTTATACATTTTTTTTTATGTATTTTGAGCCATGTTACTAAATGCACACAAATTTAGAATTGTTACATATTCCTGGTGAGTTGTTTAATTAACAATGCCACTCCTCCTTTTGTCCCTGGCCATGTTACGTTATAGTTGGTTTTACCTGGTATTAGTATTGCTACACCAGCTTTATTTGGTCACTGTTTATGGAGCATCTTTGCTTATTGTTTTAGTGAAATAACCACCTGAAAATAATTTTGTTTTTAATTGGGGCACTTGATGCAAGTATTGATATATTTGTGTTTAAATCACTTATTATCTTATCATGTGCTTTATATTTTTCTTTTCTCTTGTTCCTTGTTCCCAAATTTTCTCTTTCTCTCTCTCTATTTTTACTTTAAAAATTTTTTTAATACTTTTTTGCAATTCTATTAGTAGTTACTCTATAGAGATTGAAACATCCATTTATAAGCTATTTCAATCTAATGCTCATTGTTTTTTAAGTTTTTCTCAGGAATTTAAGAATCTTAGAACATTTTAGCCCAGTTGACCCCACCTGATCTATATGCTTTAATTATATTTTAATGCTTATATTTATATTTATATTTATAGTATATTTATAAGTTTACACAATATTCCTTCTAAATTCCCCAACTTCCTCTCTGAGAACATTTTTCTTCTGTCTATAGAATTTCCTTTAGTTTTCAGTTTGGGTATTAGAGACAAAATCACCCACTCTTTGTCTATTAATATCTTTATTTTGCCTTACTATTTATTTATTTATTTATTAAGGTATCATTGATACATGATCTCACAAAGGTTTCACATGAAAAACAATGTGTTATTACATTCACCCTTATTACCGAGTCCCCCCTATACTCCACTGCAGTCACTGTCCATCAGTGTAGTAAGATTATTCTGCCTTACTTTTTTTTTTGTCCTTGCCTGACCCTTCCCCAAATGCTCGTTTGTGGGATGGCCTCCATTCAGGCCACAGGTCTTGGTCACCCATGATCTGCTCAACATCATGTCCATCAGATCTTGAGTAGGTCAGTTGCTTTGCCTAATTTTTCTCTTTTTTTTGGTATCATTAATATACAATCACATGATTGGTTACTAGATTCCCCCCATTATCAAGTCCCCACATACCCCATTATAATCACTGTCCATCAGCATAGTAAGATGCTATAGAGTCACTACTTGTCTTCTCTGTGCTATACTGCCTTCCCCATGCCCTCCCCAACATAATGTGTGCCAATCACAATGCCCCTTATTCCCCTTCTGCCTCCCTTCCCACCCACCCTCCCCAGTCCCTTTCCCTTAGGCAACTGTTAGTCCATTCTTGGGTTCTGTGAGTCTGCTGCTGTTTTGTTCCTTCAGTTTTTGCTTTGTTCTTATGCTCCACAGATGAGTGAAATCATTTGGTACTTGTCTTTCCCCACCTGGCTTATTTCACTGAGCATAATACCCTCTAGCTCCATCCATGTTGTTTATTTTGCCTTACTTTTTGAAGGTTTATATTTTTCTTTTCTTTTGTTTCCCATAGGATTCATGATTGGCTGCTGTTTTTCCTGCAGTACACTGGAAATATTATTTCATTGTTCTTGTAGGCTCGATTATTATTTAAAAACCTGCTCGTAGATCCTTCCTATCCAAAATGCAGTCCAAGAAACAGCAGCATATTATGTCTTCTTACGTGTCTAGTGGTCTTTATTTTATTCTGAAAATTTTATTTAAAATGTTATTTGTGGGAATAATTTGAGCTCTAGAGATACCCTATATTTCTCCAGGAGAGATTACCATTTTATTTGGGCCCTAGCAATTCAGGATCACATTAATTCTAGGGTTGGGGATTGAGATTTTGATGAAGATTCAAACAACTCATACTGTGATTCAGTCCATGTGATGTCTGGTTTACTTTGAGCTCATCTTTATTCCCAGGATGTCGCCCCTTGAGATTCCAGACCAAAGCAGATAGGGTTTTAATGGACTAATGCCTGCTAGGTTCTGGACTTCAACTTTTTCCATCTCCCCAGTACTGTGAGGTATTAGAAGTATTTCTCTGTCTGAAGATCTCCTCTTCTAGATTGGGAGATGGCCACAATTATCTCTTTCTCTCATACCCCTTATTCATTTCATCAGTAAATCCTGTATTCTCCCTCCAGAATATATCTTTAATCCGTGACTGCTTTCAATCTGCAATGCCACCATCACCTCCTACCTACATGACCTCAATACCATCCTACCTGTCTCTTTGTTTCTCTCCTCACCTTCCTTATTCAATCAACCAAACACATGTTTAAAATCAGCCACATAATCACATAAACCAGATTATTTATGATGCTCCCAGTTTAAAAGTTTCCAATGGCTTCCCACTGAACTTGGAGCACCTTGTATTTTATAACACCTAAACTTTGTGCCCTGGACTTTAAGGCATTCCATGATCTGGCCTGCGTCTTTCTCTCTAGACATACTGCAATAATTTTTGTTTTAGAAATAATCCAAATTAGTTCCAGTCTTAGTCTGTTTGTTCTCATAGTTTCCTTGGTATATCTCATGGCTGGTTCCTTGTAGTCATTCAGTTTCCCCTTGAATATTACCTCTTTCAAGAGGCCCTCACTCACCATCCCAGCTAAAGTGCTCCTCACTGAGCAACTCTCTTGTGTATTAATCCATTTAATTTTGTTCATAGCATTTACTACTCTTTGAAATTATCCTTTTTATTCCATGCAGCACACCTCAGTCAAAGACAATGTGAAAATACGTCTTTCTTATATAGAGGGGGATGCTTGAAAATGTCCTAATTGATTATAAAACTGAAAAGACAGACACATCAAAGCAGGTGGCGTAATGCTGGCACACAGAAGACATTTTAAATATATTTACTGAAAGTGAGAACACAAAGCCCTGGATAGCACACATAAACCATTAATCCACTCATGGTCTAATGTATCCTTCATAGAGCAACCTTATTTCTTTTCCTTGTACCCTTTATTCCAACTCTCTCATTCAATATTAGCCAATTTCCTTCCCCCAAATAGCAGTTTTTCAAGCAAAAAAAGTCTGTTTCTAGTAACATATCCAAAGAAACAGTCACTCAAGTAGGCAAGTGATTGGGCACAAAAATGTACACTGGAATAGGGCAAAAAAAAAGGAAAACCTAAATATTCTTTAAAAAAGATTTGGCTAAGTACATTACAGTGTCTCGTAGAACCTAAATATATGCTCTCTTGAGGAAGCCTGCAGATATAATTTTATGGAAAAAGTTAATGATAAATTGTCCATGAAAAAAAGTTGTACAAGTGGATGTATAATATGATAAAGCTTTTATTTTCAATAATACATCTCTCTGTATATGCATATACACACAAGTTATGTCTATGGAGTAAAATTGGCACTAGGTGAAGACTACTATTTTTCTATTTCTACATCTCTGCTTAGTTTTAATATTTTATTTTACATATTATGATTTTACAAAAACAAAAGCCTTATAAATCTAAAAAATGTTTTAAGTCATATTGTATTTAATTTTGATCATTTCATTTAGCTGTGTTTTTACATCTTTATCTAATGAACAGTGACATTAATCTCAAGGTGTCAAAATTTACTGATGCACTTCAAGGCTTTATGCTGTCTAGATTAATTTATTTTTCTCACTTCATGTCTAGTCTAGCAAGCTCTTCCAGGAAACTCACCACTTACCACCCAATGTTGTGATATCCCAAGCCTAAAGGGTGGGTATAGCTGAGCTGTAATATCCAAGCCAAAAAGCAGCTAGAGCATATCACAATGCTTACCAGTACAACATAAACAATCTCAGATCAGACATCTTTCCCACTACCTTATCTTAGCTTTATTACACTGGACATTCCAGAGAAAAAGGTCACATAATGTGAACTTATTCTGGTCTATTTCTTTTTGTTTGGTGACCTATTGATGCATTGGAAAAACATATTACTTATTACAAGTCAGTTCAACTAGTATACTGCACCAAACTGTGCCCTTGTCCAAGAAAGTTTCTACATTGTATGATGTGAAATAAACATTTTAGAGGAGAGACATAATAAGGTATCAAACACTATTTGACACATACATCCCATAGAGTTATACAATAATTACCTACTAAAGGTGATTTTACTTTTACTAAAGCAAAGTTCTTGAAAAACTTGGCCAGAAATATTAGAACATAATATGATTAGAAAAAAATCCAACCAACCTGTTAATTTCTATATTTCATCACACATACATTTTAGCACTGAATCACCACAGTTAGGCATGATAGGTAATTTGGTTCTTAATAAGTGTTTAACAAAATTAGTACCCTAATGACTAGGGCAGAATCATTCAAGGGCCCCTGTAAAATCAATAAAAACATAAGTAGTAAATTGGAATAGACATTAAATTATGTGCTGAGCCTTTAGCCCTTTGAATTTGACATTTAAAACTAGGCTTTGTTATTTGATGTTATTGTCTGAGTATCAGAAAGCATATGAAATCAAGCCACTCCTAGGAACTTGATCAAGAGGGAGAATTCTAGGCTCTTTAGTCTGGTGGAAGATATGATATTCCTTTAAAAATCCATTTGATGGATTAGTAGCAACAAGAGCCCACCTAGTAATTCAGGAGTACCTTTCATGCTCAAAGTATTGCATCAGTGTGGAACCTATTGGAATAAAATACCGCAGATTCAGGTCCCAAGGGAAATATTTAGCTTAATTCATATTTGTAGTTGTAATTTAAATGAGATAAAGAGAGACAGAGACAGAGCGATCCTCTCATCAAATTTTCAATTTCTCATATATTATGATTGCTCTCTCATATAAGCTTGAGGAAAAGTTTCTCTGCAAGAGATCAAAAAAGTACAACACAGATATTTTCTCATAGGAAATCTGTTCTTTTTTTTCAAAGCGAGGCTTTGTGAGGTATAATTTTTAAAAAATTCATGTCTTAAGTATTTAAGTTCTATAAATTTTGACAAAGGTAATATAGTATATTTTCATCACCCCCCAAAATTTCCTTGTGCCCCTTTCTAGTTAATCTTCTTCCTCCACTCACAGCCTGTTCAACTGCTAATTTATGTCCCTATAATTTTGGTAGTTCCAGAATGTTCTATAAGTGAGATATTATAAAATGCCATCTTTTGTGTCTGGCTTCTTTCATTTAGCCTAATGCCTTTGAGATGCATTCATGTTATTGCATTTATTAGTAGTTCATTCCTTTTTGCTGTGGAGTAGTATTCCATTTATGGAAGTATCACAATTTCTTTATTCTTTCACTAACTGAGAGACATTTTATTTCCAGTTTGGGGCAAATATGAATAAAGCTACTGTAAACATTAATGTATAGGTATTTGCATGGACATACATTTACTTTTTCTAGGACTGCAATTGCTAAGCTATATGCAGTACCATAATGGTAAACATATAAAACCCCTCAAGTTCTTTTTTGTTGCACTTGCCAATTCCTATAGTATAAGTACTCCACCCTAGCCTATTTTAAGCTTCCAATATGGCATCATTAAATATGGAGCTGGTAATAGATGTGCACAAGTAGCTTTCATGAGCTGGTAAAGGCTGACTCCAATACAATTTGGTCATAGGTAAGTGCGTATTTTACTTTATGATATGCTGCAATTCCACCAGCAATGTATTCCAGTGACTCCACATTCTAGCCAGAATTTGGTATTGTTCAGATTTTTAAACACTTACTTTAGCCATTCTATTGGTATGTCACATTATATCACTCTGGTTATAATCTGAGTTTCCCTTATAACTAAGAAAGTTGAGCACCTTTTCTTGTGCTTGTATGCCTTTTGCATCTCCTTCTGCTAAAGCATCTGATCAAATAATTTGCCTATTTTTCTTTTTTAATATTGCATTTTGATATTTTTTTATATATTCTGGACACAAGTCTTTTATCAGGTATTTGGTTTTAACTATTTTCTCCCAATCAGTGAATTGGCTTTTTATTTTCAGACCAGTGTCTTTAAAAAAGCACTTAAATTTTTAATTTTGATAAAGTCCAATTTATCATTTTTTTTCTGTGTGTGTGTTTTTTTTTCATCCTAAGAAATCTTTGCTTACCCCAAGTTACAAATACTTGTTCTTAAATTTCTTCTGAAATTTAGATGTCTGGTACAATAGCCAATAGCCACATGGGGCAATTTAAATTTAGGTTTGAATTAATTAAATTTAAAGTTAAAACTTCAATTCTTCATTTACACTGACCACATTTCAAATGATCAATAACTTCATTGGCAAGTGGCTCTCATATCAGACAGAGCAGCTACTGAGCATCCCCATACTGTTCAGTATTCCTTTTGGACAGCATTCATGGAAGTTTTATAGTTATAGGCTTTACATTTAGTCTCTGAAATATTTCAAGTCAATTTTGTATATGATGTGAGGTGTGAGTTAATTCTTTGTTTCTGCACATGAATTTCAAATTCTTCCAGCAACATTTTGGAAATCTGTTTCAATTTTTATTACCATGTAATTTTTGTGTGTGGAAGTTAGACATAAGGGCTTCCCTTTGACATTTTTTTCCCTTTCAAAAAAGGCATACCTGGGGATTGTAGTTGAATTAGTGTACTAAATTTACCAAATGACAATTTCATGCCCTATTGCCTTTGTCTCCAGAACCAACATCTGTTTCTGACATTCCGTCTACTAGGCTTGCAGGGTATTAATCTGTGAATACCAGGTAGGCCTGGTTTACATAGGGGGGCAGCTGAAATGCAAGGGATATTCTGCCTCTTGCAAAGAAACTACTGAATGATGTAATCAAGTTAGGAAAACATCATTTTGCACCCTTATGTGCAGAGACAGGCCTCTGCAAATGGACCATTGTTAGTGGGTATTGGTGCAATTTTTTTTTATTTAAAAAAGTTTGCTTACTAGAAAAAATATTTCTCACATGAATTTTGATATTTACCTTTTCCCATTTTAATTCTTCTTTAGAGAAAAAAGTAAATACTCGATTCTGAGTTGTATCACAAAACTCATGGTTTTTGTAGTCTCCCCTTTCCTTTAATAAGTAAATCTGATAAACACACTTGGCTTAAAGAATACCATAGGATTAAGGTAACCTTATCTTGATTTTATGAGTTTTTTCAAATTAACCCAGGTAGTAATAAAATAAAACATGTTTCCTTAACTGGTAAACATTTTAGAGCCCCAAAATTGTTTTGGCATAACTATGTTCATGTCCATTTGGAAAGTCTCCACTATTAGGGAACTCTAAATATTACTAGAATATATATTAATCAACATTTCAGTTTGGATAAATTTTTTAGGGCAGGAGTCCTCAAACTTTTTCCATAAGAACCAGATACTAAATATTTCAGTTTTGCATGCCATACAATCTCTATGATAAATACTCAACTATGTTATTGCAGCATAAAAGCAACAACAGACAATGTGTAAACAAATGAGCTTGGTTGTCTTTCAATAAAACTTTATTTACAAAAACAGGCTGTGGGCCAGATTTGCCCTGCAGGTTGTAGTTTGCCTACCGTTATAGTGCTTCACTTCCACTATTTCAAAAAAGGGAAAACTCATTGCAATGCAATGTGTGTAAAGAATAATAAAATGGAAAGGTAATTCATTTCCTTTAAAAGTGATTTCCAGGAATGTGATATTTTTAACCACAATATAAAAGTAATAAATTTTTCCTGTTAATGTCTTTTTCTAATTTAAAAAATTCTATATTTTACCTTACATTAAAAAATACAATAAGTACTTAATGAATGATGTCATAATTCTTAGGGAAATGTCATTGGTATTGTTTGATGCAAGTTTATCACTTCAGTAGTCAGCACAGTAGGCCCCATGTTAGTATGGATATTGGTATCTCCCAAGCCTCTTCATGACCAGTAGGGGAGACTGATCAATAGTGGTTACTGAGTCCGGAATGCAAAAATTATAATAAGGGTAATAAAGTTTAATTTTTACACACAAGGTGGTCTAATATTAGAGTTCAAATTCCTTTAGTGCATTGGAGATGTACGAATGATAAATCAGTAATTTAGGTTGATAAAAGACACATGCAAATAAAATGGGAACCCTAAGCCAATGGGAAGGAATAATCAGACCTAGATTCAAATCCTGACCCTGCTACTCACCTGCTACTTACTAACTCTATAGTTTGGGAAAACCACTCATACTCTCTGTGCCTCAGTTTTTCTCATTTTCACAATAGGGGTAATAAAAGGGCCTACTTCTTAAGTTCTAGGAGGATTGAATGATATAATTCACGTAAAGTGCTTAGAACAGAGCCTAGTACATAGCAAATATTTAATGAACATAAGCTACTGGTGCTATTTATTATTATTATCATTATTATAGTGGTGAGGCTTGTTGCTAAGAGATCCAGAGTATTCCAATACTCTTCCAGACACTTACTAATTCATGACCAATGAAATTTACTAATCCTCTGTGCTTTTCCTCTGAACCTTGTTAGGCGACTGGCTAACGGGATAAATGCATCCAAAGATGTTAATTGTTGCTGGTGAAAAGTACAGATGGATTACCACCCTGCAAGAATTATTCATGTTTCAACAAACATTCAGTATCTAAACTCAAAGAATGAATTGCTAAGGCTGGAATCACTGCGACATGTAGTTAATAAGCATATTTGAGAACAAGGAAACCTTTAAACACACTTACCTCACAACATTTCTGCCTCAAAATGTTAGTTTTCCGTTCCTGTAGCTAATTCCCTGCACCTCCTATTGAAGAGTAGGCATTAGAGGTGTAAGCAAGCCTGTTCCCTTACTTGCAGGACCTGAAGCAAGACTACAAATGGAGGCTTCCTCCACAGCCCAACTGCAGCTCTTTACCCCTCATTTCAGCTCACTGTGAAGAATCAAGCCCGTGATTTTGGACACCAGAGCTCTTCAGCTCCACCCAAGAAATCCCCACCTCTTGGCCACTCCATGCATGTCCAACCTCAACATCCTTTTCTGACCTTGAAGGCATTAACTCAGGGAAGAAGGAACCTGAAAACAGTATTAGGGCTACTTGTGCTGAGAATCCTAGTGAGACAGGGACCATGGCTTAGACAGAGTAGGCTGAGGGCCTCTGTAAAAAAACAAAGCAAGATAACCCATTGTGGAATTTGCTTTGGCCTGTTGGGGGGCCCAGCTTGTTTTTCTGACTTTACCCAGGTGCTGCTTTTCTTCCTCCAGTCTTAAACAAATTATTTTCAACCTGGGCAATGTAGCAAGCAAGCCCCAAACAACACAGTAAAAAACAGGAAGGATGCTATCTTGAAAATAAGATTGCATCTTAAAACCCAATTAGTTAAAAAGTAAGTTTCTTAACAAATAGACAGTAACTCAGCCCACCTTGGGAGCAAAGCAGGCAGCCTTGAGTGATGTGCTCCCAGACCAGGAAGCTGCTATCCTGGGAGGAAATCAGAGCAGTAAAATTCTTGTAGATAACCAGGAAGACTAATAAGAAACTTAGTGTTTCTTCAAAGGAAAACATTTGGGGACCACTTAGCAGGTTTACATCCCTAGCCCTTTGTCTCTCAACCGCCTATAAAACCCCTAGACAACACCCCACCCCAGAACTCTCTTGTCCCCTCCTGGCTTGAGCCAAGAGCTCTATCCTCTCACTTTGTCTCTAAATAAAAGCCTCTGCCTTGCTCTCCTACCTTGAGTGTTTGCGAAGTTCATTCTTCAGCTCCATGAACCAGAACCCTGGCATCACTAGGGTCTCAAATACCCAGAGCCAGGGGTGGTTGGAAGACATGGAAGACAAGGGCACAGCCCTCAGCCCAGAGAGTCCCATGAGGAGATGCACAACCACAAGAGGCCAGAGCTAGACCCTAAAATCCAAATCCTAGAGCAGGGCCAGTTGGCCTGGGTCTGAGGGTGGTACTGAGTATAAATAATTAATGAAAAATCTAAGAACCATAGAGGTTATGTGACTTTCTTCCTGGCAAGTAGTGAAGTAGATTATGAACTGAGATTGTCTGCAAGCCCAGGCATATTGTTCTATGTTTCCAGAAATTGATCAATGAACTTCTGATCATCATAATACATAACAGTGAGTTGACTGATGTTTTTTATATGAATAAGGGTCCAACATTCAGTCCCAGTCAAAGTTTTATGTGTACATATAGTAATTCAGTATAGGAAAAAACTTTGAGATCCAGCTTTCTACACATATTATTAATTAACTGACATTAAACCTCTACTCAGTTCCACTATTAATTAATCTATACTCAGGCTAGTGGAAAATTACTGCTTTACACATAATCTGATGGCTGGACAGAGTTACAGGATGTTGCAAAATTATAATACCACAGTTACCTTAGAGGTAGATAATTCAATGGTATTAAAACAGCAGGCTTTTAAATCCTAAGCAGGGTATTTAAAGAATTGGTGTGCGGTTTTTAGAACTTTCGTAGTGGGAGAGTTTACAGCCCTCTAAACTTTAGGCGATCCCATCAAACTCGTATCTTAAGCCAACCTTGATGTGTCTAGCTAAAATTAATTAGCACAGAGGGAAAGAAAGGAAGCATTTCCACTGAATCTAAAGTCATGATAACTTACAGAATCGAAATGTCAGAAGTTACAAGCTACTAGAAGACCTCTATCTTTATTTTTGCAAAAGTAAAACAAAGACTGTGATGAATTTTTGCCTTTGACAAGGCGCTTCATTTTAAAATGGTCTGACTCTCCCCCCTACTCTGAAGAAAACATTTAGGCCCACTTAGCACTCCCAGGAAAGTTTCTCTACCTTAGAATCGTCCCCGTTGAGATCTGGGTTAACCTGGGTCCCTGGCAATGTGCCTCGCGACTAAGTGGCCACCTAGGCATCAGGGCCTGTCGGAAGCTAAGGGAACATCTGCTTAATGCAGGAGGAAGTTGCCAGTCTGAAACGGGTCTATGTGGAAATGCTTGAAATCCTCAAAGAGAGAGACGCTCCCCACTAAAACCTAAGAGCAACCCCTTCTCAGTCTGTTTCTCAGCCTCAGCTTCATGCAAAACTGGGCAGTGCTACTCTGATCCCCTGCTTCAAAAACGCAGAAGGCTCCTCCGGCTGAAAAACCTCTACATTTGGGCATCAAGGCCTTTAAGATCGCACCTCCACCTAAGGCCTCAGTTGTCCTCTTTCCCACAGCCAAAATGGTCTAAACCCCCACAGCCTAGAGTGGCTGGGCAGGTAACTAAACACAGGTGCTGGTGAGGTGTGAAAACATAAGCAGGCATTGCTTCCCAGTCTTCTGGTTCATGCTTAGGGTTTTGTCATATTCTGACTTGGGCTACAGCGATCTGCATTTTTCCTACCTCATTTCCTAAACTTGGAGCTTCTTAAGGAGAGGCATGGAGTCTCACACATCCCTGATTTCAGAACAGAGGACCTGAAACACAATACATGCTTAGGATGTATTTCTTTATTGATTCATTGTAAGGCTATCCCTTTGTTAGTTAATAAATTGCTGTTGGGTAAATTGATGCCTGGAATAATGAATGATGATGTATGAAGGAATGGTTAGAACTGAATTCAGCTGAATACAGTCTGAACATGCTTGATAGACCTATCCACAAGAGTGTCAAGCTCTAAATTTGGGATTGGGATTAGGAAAGCAAAAGACCCATCTAGTGCACCTATCATTCCCATGCCAAGCCAAGACCCTTTTTCTACATGCCTCTCAGTCTTGGCATCCCCCTCTCCCATAGCACTTATTGCCCTCCCTTGTGATAATTTGTACATGCGCCCGTCTCCCCCATCTCCCTACCATGTGCTCTGCCAAAGCAGATATCTTATCACATGACTGGCATGATGCACTGCATGTAACTAGTAGCCAATAACCATTCGTTAATAGATGAACTACAAAGAAGGAGACCTTAGGCAGACATAGGTCTCCTAAAATCTCTCTGAGATATAAAAGTTAATGCCTTTGTAAATTTATTTTTATCCTTTGCATGTTGTAGAATTGGGAACTTAAGTTCATGATGTTCCAGTGGCTACCTCCAAGTCACAAGTGAGCAAGCAACACAGCATTATAGAAAATTCTGTTCTCCTTAAGAAAACACTAATCATTTGGATGCACATAATAGAAGCATTAAAAAAAAGTCACATAGTCACACCACACAATGTCTTGAGATGGGAGGTTGTGATATTTTTCTTGTTTCTATTTGATGCTTTCAATTATTGATTTCCATCATGACTCTGTTAAGACACTGAATCCTCTGCAAAGTTTCCTTTGAAAGGAGTAACATAATTCTACTGCAGTGACAACACAAGCAGTCCTTCGTGGTCAATAGTAACTACGGCTATAGACTGCTTAACTTCTGCTGGTCACTAAGAGCATCACACAAGACATTTGCCATTTTACATAAGAGAAAACTGAGGCTAGGAAGGGATGACCTGCCAAAGCTTTCATGCCTAGAAAGTTGGGAAGCAGGATCCAGACCATATTTATCTGACAATGGGGGCATGTTCTGGACCACCATGCTGTGGGGTTTTCTTTCAGTGAAGGAGTCATGAATAGTAGTTTCCTCTTTGGTTTTCTATTCCCTTCCCTAGGGGCAACTGGTCCAGTCCTATACATTTGCATGGTTTCTGGTAATTCCTCTGTTATAGCCTTACTACACTTCACTGTGAATGTTCTCTCTCAACAACTATTTATTGAACACTTATTAAGTGCCATGCACTGGACACAGCAGTGAACATGACAGATAACACATCCCACTCTGTCCTTTTGCCAGACTGTAAGCTACAAAAAGGTAGCGGACACATTTGTCTTCATCTCTCCCCTATCATCACTGCACAAATGAGATCATTAAATCTACATGGATTTAAAGTACTAAATAACTGTTCTGATATAATAGCAAACAAGCCCAAACTATATATAAACATTCCATCCAATTTTCATTTTAGGACTAAGGAGAAATGTTTAGTATTGGTGTGCCATGCAGTAAACACAGGATCACATACTGACTAGAAGAAAAACAAACAGAAACAATAATTTATTTTGTTTACTCAAACATAAGTAGAAACTAACTGCTGTTCAACCTGAACATAATTGTTATAGCCTTGAGGCTAAAAGGTGTTCATTTCAAACAAGGGTTATTATGGGAAAGAGGCATGTGTGTAAAAATCTATGTTAATGAAGCTGCGATTCTGCAATTAAAATCACGAGAAATCCAACCCTGGGTTATGCTCCCTGTTGTGACTGTGCTTGTGTGTCAGATGATCATTCCTCTAAGGATGTACTCGTGGGGAGCACAAGGGCAGGAAATGCATCTATGGCAATAAAAGAGACAATTCTTTTGTTTTAATAAGAAGGATTTCAGAGCATCTGTTATTAAACCCCTCAGCTCAAGAAATGCAGTGTAGTCAGAAAGGTATATTTAGTGAAAGAAGTAGTCATTCTGGTCCCCAGACACCATTTTACCTGCTGAGTGTGCCTGGGGGTAGACACCTGCTAGATGGTAACCAGGTGTTTTCAGAACCCTGGGCTCCATCAGATTGCTCTTCACCATCATCTCTGAGAGTAACTTTCCCAAACTCTCACTTTTAAGCCATATAAAAGTGATTTGTGGTTACAACTCTCTGAAGGTGTAGGGTATGTATGTGTGTTTGTATAATATTTAGACATGTTTGATATTAATGCTAGTGTCTTTTTTGTTAAACATCAAGCTCCTAAAATAGTTTAATCTAAAATTAAAGAATACAGGCTGTGTTGTTCCAAATCTCATCTCTGCCATTTACAAGTTGTGTGACCTATGGAAGTCACCTAACCTCTCTGAGCCTTAGTTTCCACAACTGGAAAAGGTAGCTAATGCTCCTACCTCACAGAGTTGCTGGAAGAACAGAGTAAGATAATGTACTCAAAACATGTCTGACACACAGTGAGAGGCAGGAAGTTCTCTGAAGTGCACTCCACTACTGCAGCAAGTCATTTAGTCTCTTTGAGCCCAACTTCCTCACCTGTAAAATGAGGACATTAATAGAACCTAATTCATAGACAGGTTTGCCAGGATTAAGTTAATTAATGCATGAAAAGTATTTGACATAGTGCTAAGACACAGTAAGTGATCGATACATGTCACCTCTTAGTACTGTGTTACTATCACTCTCGTCACCACAATCATCATCATCATCGTCTTCTGATAATCTGCTGGCAAGCAGGGACCATGTCTTAAAAATGTTTCCTCACCTCAGATCCTGGGGAGCTAAATATTCTTTAGTATTCATGATCGTTATCATGGGAATTTCGGGGTGAAATCTCTACAGGTAAAGACCTACCAGTGGGGAAGAAGGGATCCCATATTAAATAATAAGACATTAAACCCATAGTGTGAAAAGCCAGCGAGTTCCAGAACTAATATAAACAGTTTAAGTCTGAGTGCCCACAGGCTTGAATAGCAGTAGGCAAAAATATCTCACTGCAAAAATATCTCTGAATAGTACTCTTTGAATTAATAAGAACTTTTTTTAAATGGCAAGGTCACTTAAAAGAAATGCAGGCATATTTCCATTTGAACTACTTTCAAGATCCAGGAATTCCATCTCATGGGAAGTGAGAAATGAGAGAATCTGTAAGCAGCACAGTTCAGAACCTGTAAGAGCAACATCAGATGTGGGCGGAACAGGAGTGTCCAGGGAGCTGTAAATGCACTTTGGAAAACAGCCACTCAGATCTCTCTAGCTTGAAGACAAGGGACCAGAATGCTGCTTGTCTGAGGCCATGCCAGGGAAAGACCTCTGAGAGGGTTGCAGCCCACTTCCTGTGATGGGTGGCCTTCTGTGTTCTGCTGTAGGAGAAATTCTCAGGGACTATCAACAGTTATTCTACAAGACAACTCTTCATTAACCAGAGGAAAATGAACAGGGAGAGCTAAAGCAACTTCCAATATGGTTGACAGCCAAAGTCCATGTTCAATTTCTTTTCTCTCCCTTCTTTTATCTCATTTTTCACATCTGACACCTGCAGAAGGAAACCAGCATTCACTGAGTACCTGTGATATGCCAGGCACAACATGGTAGGAAGGGAAACACTATCACCATTTTTCAGATGAGAATATTGGGGCTCACAGGGGTTAAATAACTTGCCCAACATCGCACAGCAAGTAACTGACAGAACCAGGATTAGAATCAATCTCTCTCCTTCTCTCCTTCCATGAGAACTGACACATGTCTTTTTGTTCCATATTGTAACCTCAGTACCTGACACTTCCTAAGCATTCTTCAATGAATATTATTAAGGCAACTTACTTTCTCACCTATACATAAGACCTGAATTCCTTTTTAATATTTGTTGCTAAATGGGCATAAGGGAGTGTGGTTTTCTTGTTCATTCATTTTTTATTCATTCAACAAATAGTTATCAGACCCTACTGTGTTCTAGGCACTGGAGATATATCAATGAATAAAACAGAGATCCCTGCCTTTGTGGATCTTATATTCTAAAGGAGGAAATGAGACAATAAGTAATAATCTCAGCAAGTAAATGAATTATTTAGGATGCCAGAGAAAGATTTATTGACTCAGAGGAGATGAATGATTTAAACATCCCTGAACCCATCAAAGTTGGAAATCATGACTGGATAGAATTAGAGCTTTGATAGGTATAATATTTTTGAAGATATTAAACTGATGCACTTTTCATTCATCTTAAATCAGGATACTCTCAGGTCCCCCGCCCTAACAGGCTTCAGTGCCTCAGAGAAAGGGAGGTACCATATGAAATAACAAAATTCATGCTTCACGTTGACTGTCAAATTAGATTTGTCTTGAGTCCATAACAAGACAGTAGTTCTGACAGTCGGGCCTTGTCAAACAGAAAAAAAAAAATCTCAGAACTCCCTTTCCATATCAAGAAACAAACCTGGTGACTGTATCCACACGGCTTTCTAAGTGTCATGGTTAGAGAAAGCTCTGGATAGAATATAATGTTAAGTTCCCATCTAAAAGGGGAACAGAGAATGTTTCAGGGAGGCCAAAAACTAGGATTCTTACTTCTCATCAACCCCTATCCACCTATGAGGACAATCCTTAAAGGGAGTGATAAAAACACAAGATATATTAATGTGGGATGCCATAAATAGCTTCCCACCTGTGACTCTGCAAAATGCTAATAGCAATGTGTACCTTCTGATATGGGGCAGCTACCACAATATACAAAAGGCCACATAGCATAGTCAGAAAGTGACTCCATCAGACTGACCCGCCTGTCCCGAAAACCACCATAGTAATTCATGGATTGCTTATGATATTGGAAAGATCTGAAAGTATCTCCTGGGCACAAAAACTGAGAGCTGTGATTTAAGAACCAAGAACCTGCTATGGATCTACTAATGTAATTTTTAAGGTCTTTCTCATTGTTGAAATGAGGGGAATGGGTGTTAGTTTAACATTATCATAGGTGAGAGCCAAGAGGATCTCCTGTGCCAGCAGGAGCCAAATGAGACCAGATTGTAGAGTGGAAAATGGGAAGTGACAGGAGAGCCACTTAATCCCTCGTGCAGAAAGAACAGTTTCATCAGCTGTGAACTTGAGAAGCATGTAAAGGAAGATGTTCAGTCACCAGGCTGGGCAAGAATGATCCCCATGGAGTTCATTCTCAAAAACCCAAGTGACATTCCAGCTACTCACACTCAATCCAGCTTTCCTTCCTCTGTCACCATGATTACACAAAACCTTTTTATCTACACCTAATGCCGTATTAGATTGTGAGAAAGACTCAGATTTTTAGGAAAAATATTTGAGAGGGATAAAGGGGCACAAAAATTCTCAGTCATAATGTAGGTTTGTCACACGGATAGTAGTAAAGCATGAAGACTATAGTCAGTGATGCTGTAACATATTCCTGTGCTGACAGGTACTAACTGCACTAGTGGGGGTGAGGATTTAATAATATGGGCAACCATTGAACCAATGTATTGCACACTATAAACTAATATAAGATTGTATATCAACTCTACTTCAATTTAAAAAAAGAAAAACCTTTGAGAGGAAATAAACACATAGGAAAGTGATTTTCGACCAGTAGTTTGTGAATATTTATCCAAAAGAGACTGAGCCAATCTGAAAGAGACTGTTTAAAACTAGCAGTGAATGAAATACCTAAAACTGAGCTATTCCCAGCCAACCCTATTCAGCTAGAGATGATAAAGCTGAGTTGTAGTGGGTAAATCTCTACCCTGGGGTAAAAGGGCTACCGACCCAGCTATTAGAGGATTTATCTTGCCTTATTCCATATGCATTTGGAACTAGCAGATTTTATTTTGCATTGGCTGGGGATGGCAATTGCTATTCTGGTAGGTGTCCAAACATTAAGGGTTTCTGTTTATTATTTCTGAGAGATGTTTTTGGGAAGTAAGAAGTGTTCTTTTGCCTGTTGATGTACCTATAAACTCTGAGGAAAACTGCTTAATAAGCCCCATAAAAGATTTGCCTGAGATAGAAGGAAGAATTTACTGGCAGAACATGGCTCAATTTCCTTTTTCTTTTCTTGCCCTTTTGTCACAAGACACCAAGACATCTCTCCTCTGTCTAAAACTCTTCTTTGAGCAAGTTGAAATTTCTCCCCAGGCTAGTCTCCATTCTTCCTAGTGTTTATCTAGACAAATGCACCCTTATTTCCAATTTCCATCTGCTCAGAACTTTCCTCTCTAAGTACCACTTAGGCCTCTAGACTGTTCTGACTTTTTCTCTATAACAAATTACTGTTAACTAAGCTATTTTTCTCTTTATATTTATGTACATTTTAGTAGGGTTTATTTCAAATCTGACTCAGTAATCAAATCAGTGACAAAAATTTAGGCATCAGAAAAAAGTTCTTTCATTCATCAATGCCTTCAGGCCAAAGAGCAGCAAGAACAAACTTTTAATTGAACAATGTTGGGCTTACTGGCTTATGGAAGGAGGGAGAGCTTGCACTGTGGGGAACACCACAGGTAGGCGAGTGGGTGGTGTTAGAAAGGGCTTATTTTAGGTTTTGGGATTAAGTGATTTGTTGGAGATAGTTCAAAGAAATGGGAGTTGGCTCTGCACTGGACACACCCAGGAGGCAGGAATAATTCCAACTGGGCATCTTAATAATTCTTACCTAGAAGGTTGGAACACGGTGCAAGGCTAAAACTGACTGATACGGCAGCACTAATTACTCACAGAAACTATTACAGAGAAACTTTTGGATGTGTTTGTCGTTTGGACAATATTCATGTTTTTGTCTGTCTTCAAAAATGATACAGAGTCACTGTCTTGATCAATTACAGTTATGGAAAGGCCTTGCCTGATGTTGGTGTTTTGTGAAATTCTTTATGTTCGACATGAGAAAATTAATGCCCAACAATGGGTGTGTGAGGCCAGCTCCTGCCTCTCAGGGCTGCTTTTCTGTTTCTCAGTTTGTTCATTCATAAACTCATTTGTAGTAGTTTATTTAAATTGTTACTTATGTAATTAATTTGTCTGCTTACTGGATATTTCATAGGTTCCTTTATTAGAAAACAGGTTCTGTAAAGATGACTAACTGGCTTATCATTTTATTCCAAGTGACTGCTCAGTGCCAAGGAACAAAGCACTCAGCAGACTGAGAAATCTTGGAAGGCCCCAAATCAGACACTGATAATTATGTAAAATCTTATGGCTCAGAGCCCTGAAGAAATGAGAATGTATAGAAAGTCAGCCAGTTATTTTAGAATCAAAAAAGCAAAACTTTTCAATTAAAAGTTTTTAAGATATACCATATGTTCTCAGAGCTAGCCAATAGGGTATACTT
Source organism: Smutsia gigantea (assembly GCA_032199065.1). Classification (NCBI taxonomy): domain Eukaryota; kingdom Metazoa; phylum Chordata; class Mammalia; order Pholidota; family Manidae; genus Smutsia; species Smutsia gigantea. The sequence goes on along the minus strand of JAVSCE010010565.1, from coordinate 6,820 downwards.
CTTTATTAGACTATTTATTTCAGATAACCTGCCAAGCTATTTAAAATGCCCAATTATCAATGTTTCATTCCTTAGAGAGAAACCTATGGGTGTTCTGGGTGATCACAAAGAAGATTTCGAGAGGCACTAACTTATATTGTCATTTGAGAGGGGAAGTCATTCAGCTACAACTGCCCAGCTGATTAGAACATTAGAGAACCAAAAGAGTATTCTTCATCAGGGAAGCTATTCAGGAATAAATTGTTTTTTCAGACTTGATTTCAAGACATTTCAGTAATTGGTTGATTGATATTTAACTCAGATTGGACTATTTTGAAGAATACTAATTTCTTCCCATGTGTGGTAACACATGTATTTTGGTTGCCTGGTGGATGGAAATCTTTCTAAGGAGGACAGATATGGGCTCAGAGAAGCAAAGGTCTTACTGATATTGACTTTTAGTAGCATCACCACTCACTGCCCTAGTTTTCTCTGACCTGTTGCTGGGTAGATTGACTAATTCTCTCATCCACATAAAACTCATCCAGCCTTTCTTGGTGCCAGACACTTTGCCAGATGCCACAGAAACAGTAGTGAATAGCAGGTGCAATTTTTGCCCTCTGAGGTTCCCTCAAAGAAAAACTGACACTGAACAAGGAACTACTAGTCAGCTGATCATTACAGAAGGTAAGGCACATAGGACTGCTGGAGCACATACAGAAGGCCTACCCAGACACACAGAATCACATTTGGAGAGGAATACCATAGGTTATAAAACAAAAAAAAGCATTAGCTAAAATGTCTTTGCATGTCTTTACAGTTGTAGTTTCAAATCTTACATTTGCAATTCCAATTATTTAAATCTTAATGCAATCTTAAGATTCCACAGCTTAATGTAAAAATGAACTGTCAATATCCTGGCAGTGATATTAACTATAATTATGTGAAATGTTACCATTGGGGGAAATTGGGTAAAGGGTCTCTAGATACCCAGGATCTCTCTGTACATGAATCTACAAGTATCTCAAAATAAACGTTTAATTTTTTAAAAATGAAACATATGTCTTACAGGGATTTGCTTGTTTTGTGGGTTAGAGAGAAAACTCAAGTTATCAACCAATAACAGACAACTCAGCCATCACAACTCCAAATATACAGCAGTTCACAGCTCACAGAATGTCTGCCTCAGCTTAATTGCTCTTCATAGCTTTGGTGACAGAATGAATGAGGCAATTCTTAGGAAGGAGAGAGACTCAGGCTGCTAACCTCAACTGCAAAGTCTTGGTCATTATATTGAAATATTCACTTAGTGTTTACAAGGGGTTCTTAGGAGGTCAGCCAGCCAATTTCACTTTCAGAGACCACACACATAATAGCTTCTGTAAGTCATGAACATGTTTTTTAACTAGATATTGTAATTCAAGCCAGGATTGTTTATATTTCTCTCTTTAATATTTTATCCTTTATTCCTAACAAGGCTTAGCCGAGACATCACAGGACCATGTAAATACAGTTGGATGAATTATTAAAAGGATTATTTCTCAGCACCTCAAGGACTACACAAGACTTTTCTAGTTAACATTTCCATCTAGGCAAGGAGGGTCAGGACCGCACTCAGCCACAAAGATTAGAGTTGGCACAGTCAACCATGATAATATGGGTGGAATTCATGGCTTGGTTTCCCTGGAAAGTATAACAAATAACCCACATTTATTAAACCTCTAATATAAGTAGATTTTCAGATTTGCTTTTTCCCTTATACCTTCTGTACACTATGCTGAAGCCAAATGAAAGACATTTTCTCCATCTTTTCCAAGATGGGTCAAGCCTCTGACTTGGGTTTTTAAAGTATTTATGTTGATTAATCAATTTATCATCAATTCACCCATCCATGAATCATCATAATGAGGAGGAGGAGCTAATGTTTATTATCTACTTACTATATAACAAATAGTGTTCTAAAATTTTACAAAACTCATATTATCTCAGCAAATCCTTAAAAAATTTATATCCATATTAAAGATGATTAAATTGAGGTATAGAAAGACTAATTTCCTGGATTAAATCATTTAGCCAAAGCTAATAATTCCTAAATTTAAACTTCCATCTCTGACCTCTGTCTTGAGTTTAAGACAAAAATATCCAAATCCACACTTGAACCTGTCCAGCTGCATGTTTAATAAGCACTGTAAACATATAGCCTGTGCAAAACCAGAATGTTGACCACTCCCCATTCCACCTCCATGAAAAACCTTTGCTCCCTCATTATCCTCCATCTCAGTGACTGACAACCAACATACATCTAGTTGTGCAGATCAAAAACTGGAGAATCATCAGGAAAGTCTCTTTCCTTCTTACCCCACCTCCTAGCCAACAGCATAACCAATCAGCTCTAACTTCAAAACAGAGCCGGAATGTAACTTTTTCTTACCATCCCCAGTGATCTCTCATCCCACTGTAAGCATAAGATCTCTCACCTCATGAAGCATAATTTTTTCCAGTTTCCACATGTGACTTCCTACTGTCTATTCACACTACACATAGTAACAATAATCTTCCAAAAATTTAAATATAAAATCATTCCTTGGCTCAAAGTTCTTATTGTATTTATTATATTGTCATCCCTACCTCTTAACATAGCTTGGAAAGATGGAATCAATATTCATAATAGGGTCCCAGACCATCTTAATTGTAATAATATCCAGTAGAAACAATAAAAACCCCACAGGCTCAGAATTGCTAGATCAATGCAAACTAAGAAATATCTAGTAATTGTTCTCATTCTACAGAACAGGAAACTGAAGCTCAGGAATATTTGAAACCCTCCAAAAGACAAGTAGCTAATACGTAGTTGAACTCAATTTCATATTGAGGATCCACAGCTCCTGGCCAGGGCTTTATACATGATGTCACACTGTCTTTACCTACCTGGTGGTTATGAGTGGAAATCTGTGTATGTGTCAAAACCACAAATGATCGATGAAATCAAAATAGAGAGATAAATTCTGCGTATTTGTCTGATATTACCAGTTCATGCTGGCTGTGGACATAGTCAGATAATACAAATGCTACATTATTTTTCAGTTAAATTAATATAGGCGATGGATGCTCTGTGAGTACATATTATTATTTCTGAGTATGCATTACAATGTTATTCACATAAAATCTTTTAATGACCTTGGAAAATAATAACCAGAAGTATTAAGCTTCTAACTGGTAATAAATACTGTCTTAGGAAAAACAAATGTTGTTACTCCTAGCTAAATTAAAATGATCTTGTTTATTTATTTATCATGGAAGCACAGAAAGGCAGAAACATGACCTGTGTTTAACACTGTTATAGTCCCAGAACCTGATACAGAGAACCAGCTCAATAAATATGTACTGCGTAAATGAATGCATGAGTGCTGCTTGTCACAGAAATGTTTACAATGGACAAAAATTAGAAACAATATAAATGCCCAGTAGTGACAGGTTGAATATAATTTGAAACATTTACACAATGAAATAAAATTCCCATGAAGTAGAAGTATATTTACTGGCTTGGGAGGCATTCAAAGTATGCTGCTTCATTACAAAAACAAATTATAAAAAGTTTATGTTTAATATAACATTATATTTTAAATATAAGGATGGATGGATAGTTGGATGGTTAGACAAGAGGGAAGGAAGGAAGGGAGGGAGGGAGGAAAGAAGGAAATGTAATAACTAAAGGAAGAAAAACATAGAAGAAATCTAGAAGGGTATTGTCTAAAATGTTTTCTCCAGATGATAGTTAGAAATAATCTATTTTTTATGTTTTTATGTTAATAAAATGGATTGTTTATATGAACATTGACCATTGTTTTAAAAAACGTCTAGCATAGAGAGTCAAATTTTATTAGCAACCTCATGTCCTCTAAATGAAATGCAAAATATTGTAATTATTTTCTTAACTATCACAATAACAAAAAGCCCTCCAAACCAAATGATCATCTGTTTTCCAGCATTTTCAACTATTGTCTCAAAAGGATTTTTACTGAAGTATCTGAGTATGAAAGCTTTATAGATTTTGCAAATCAGATTGAATTCCTTTCCAAATGCAATTCCTGTACAATAGTAGGTATCCAATGGTAACTAAGCAGTGTTATTTGAACAATGCATAAATATTTTATAGTGTGCAAAAAGCCACAAATGCCAAACTCTAAAATGTCTGCAAACATGCAATATTTCCAGTTCCAGGAATGTAATTATTGTCGTGGGATTTGTGGGGTTTCTTATTGAAGACCGTTTTATTTTGATAAAACGATGATCCTGTAAGAAGAATAATGCTCTAACATCTCATGTTAACCTCAATGACCCTGATCAAGGGAAGAGATTCTTTTTGTAAATCATTTAAGAGAACACTACTTAAAGCCTTTTGTTATCTAATAGCATCAAAGAATTCTTCTCCACCAGGCTACTCCCTGGGAAAATGGTTTTAGATCACAACAGACTATGTGACCACATATCTGACAACTTCAAAATCATTATTATTGGTAACAAGCTGTCATCACTCTTAAGGCTAAATTAAGAGTAAATAATGCTATCTCATCTTCCCTTCCCCACACTCTCATTACAGAATAAGGGAAAATGAGAAGGATGTTATAACACACAACAATCAGAGACACATACAACAATGAGGCAATACACATATATAAAATGCACAGTTCACACCACTGAAAAGAAAGGGCAAAGAGAAAGATGAAAAGTTCTGCGGCTGTGATGAACAACCCAGAAAATAACTTACATCTCCATAAAATTCCAAACATACCCAGGATTCTACACCATTATTAACACTTGACACTGGCTAGACCCCTCTCCAGGCTGAAGTCAATAATCAGTGCCCTTAATAACCTGCCCCATATTCTGGAAGTGCCTGTTACCATGCAACACATTGGGAAAGGAGAGGAAGTGCCCTTAGGAGATCTTCGTTCTGGACTACTAATCAAATCAGAACATCAGGTAATCCTCCACCTCCAGATGTCTTGGCTAATAAATGGCCATTTTAGTATTTACAAATGGGCTGTGACTTTTGCAAACAAAGAAAATTCCTTCAGGGCATTAGGTAGAACTGTGAATTTCATCAAGTATCAGATGTTTGTTTTCTCAAAACCAGAATTACTGCTCAACTTCTGCAATAAAGATCAAGACCTGTGGCTAGAACTTTCCATGATGGGGGCACACCTGTTCAGGAAGGGCTGTATATCATGCTGCAGTTTGATCACATGTGGAAAGAGATTTGGAAGAATGTATAGCCCCCATAAGAACACCTCAAAAGAATATCAAAGTTCTCACATTGAGGGAATTCAACAAAAACCTAGTAAAACAGAAAACCTTACTTGCAATAAACCTTTTTTCCTAGTCTCTGAGTGATTAGGTAGTTCTAGTAAATTCGAAGTATGTGACAGCAACGTGCATTCTTGGAATAGGTGGATATATTCTTTGAAATGGATTAAAGCTAAAAACAAATGAAATTCACTGCTGAGTTCTTCAGAAAGCAGTACCTTGATCTTAAGTCTCTTATAAGGGTCAAGAGTGGTGATAACCTTTAAATGCCATGTCAGACATCTTACTAAGGAACTCTGTTTTGCGGGGTGAGCCGTATTTAAGAAAAAAGCAGAGACCACGAGCAAACAGAAGCTGAGAGAGGAAAGTGCCAAAGACTGAATGAAGGCTAGTTCATAATGGACCAGAAGCAAGAAAACACACCAGAAGAAGCCAAGACCAACCAAGCAGTTGACGCCCGGAAATAACCAAAGTAAAGAAGGCACTATGACTGAGGTTTGCAGCAATGCTTTTCATTCACCTTCATTTCCTGTTAACCCCAATGGTGTGACAATGCTTGGTGACAGATTCTTAAGAGAGCCCCACTGGCCTACTGACCATAAGCACTCATACATTTGTGCCAGTCTGAATACATCTGTCCCATGCCAGTAAAATAGCCTATTAAAGCAAGTTTAGAATTAGAAAGAATAATGAAATTGCTTATAATCTCACTGCTCCCACAAAGTGATCTTTTTGGGGTATTCATCTCCAGTCTGTTTGATGTATAACTTTATTTAAAATGATTTTCAGATAAAACCTATAGAAAATAGGTAATTGAAATTGAGATAACTCAAGCAAAGACAGTAAGTGATTACCTAAAATATTTAACTATTGAGAAATTAATAGGTAAGGGTTGGGGGCTTGGTGCAATTAAGTGCCTCAGTTAATTTTCCTAATGCTCACAATGCCTTTTCTTCTTAGACAGAGCCCTCCTCTGATTTGGGCGGCACTCTCTCATTTGGTATGTGCATCACATAAGGCATGGCCTTCACATGTATTCATCTGGGTTCCTTTATGCTGATAAGCACTTTGTAACTACAAAAAAAATGGGGAGTGAAACGGAAGGCTATGAACTTCATTAATATTAAATATTAATCCCTCACAAATTAAGGTACAATTTGCCATGAAATGTTAAATGTATTCTTAAAGCATCTCTGAAGGGCAGGTAGGATACCTCCTCATATATGGAAAAATGGATAAACCAAGAGGGACAGTGACTTCCTCAATGTCAAACAGCAGCATAATCAGGAAGTACAGGGTATGCCTTGATTGCTGTTAAACATCAACTCATTCAGTTCAGTCCTATGTTTATTAGATGCCTCCAGTATAACTGAAACTGTGTCAGTGTCTGAGGACACAACGTGAATACAATTTGCTCCTACCTTCACTGTTCAGTGGAACAGGCAGACTTAAACAAATTATTATAACACACTATACAGTGGAAGTCATCATCATCGTTGCCTTCACTGCCACTATCATCAACAACATAAGGTAT
>JAVSCE010010564.1:0-18147 GCA_032199065.1 Smutsia gigantea | reverse complement strand
GTGTCAGGAATGAGAGTCAAAGACTAAATATTAGAACAAAATATTCTCTTAGCACCCTTGTTTACAAAGGTTTAGGAGCTCTGTGTTAGGAGTTGGGGGAAGATAAACATATATTTGTATATATATAGTTGTTCTGGCTTGATCTTTTTTTAAGGCATTTTCCCACTAGCAATCATACTTGTCTTTTCTTTTTACAACAGCTTTACTAAGATATAATTAACATACCATAAAATTAACCATTTAAAAGTGTTCATTTGAGGGAGAGAAGAAAAAGATGGCAGTGTGAGAAGTGAGCAGAAACGTCCTACAAAACCACATAAAACACAAAAATATAGCAGATACAACTAATCCTGAAAGAGTGACCCGAAGACCACAGAACAGACTGCCTACACCTGGCGAAAAGAAAATGTCACAGAAAATGGTAGAGTAGAAAATCCATGATGTGGAGGGACCCAAACCCTCCCCCTGTCCAAGCTCACAGGCAGGAGTAAGATAGATGGAGTGGGAAGGGAGCAGAAACCCAGGACTACTAAACACTCACCCCTGGAGATATGTCCTAGGAACACAAACTCACATTACATGGTGCTCTGGAGAATAGAGGGGTTGGAAAGCAAAGACAGGCAGAGTACTTGGAGAGACTGAGATATCAGACACTTGTGGAGGACAGGTATGCACAACTGGCTGCTCCAGGCCAAAAGAAATGTGGGTACTTTGAAAGATTTCCCAACAGCAAGAGGGGTGCTAAGGGGTCAAAGATTGCACAAAGCTTCCTGCTCTGGAGAAAGCGCAATTGGACAAAGCTGTCCCAGCACTCAGTCCAGCAGGTTGGGAACTTTCCGGAGCTTCAGATCCTCCTTGGGGCTAGCAATGGAACCCCAAGGACACCACTGAAATACCAATCCTGCCAAACCTTCCTCCTACCAGGCACTAGTCTGCACACCTGCTGTCCCAGCCATTGTGCCAGGCTTCCCAGAGAGTGGCCCCACCTACAGCAGCTATAGGGGTGTAACATAGAGGTTCCTCCCTGTACACTTGGACCACTGGACATGGCAGTGGAGGCAAGCACTGCAGCTGGGAAGCAGGAAAGAGCTCTTTCCTCCCAGCAGGCACTGGTGCCTCTTTCCTGTGACCCCTGCCATGCCTCCAGGTGCTTGGCAGCTCCAGAGAATAGAGCTTCTGGGCACTAGAGGGCATTGCCTACACAAAATTGTTATTCCATAGGAATCACAAGAAAAATGAAAAAGCAAAAAATTTTCTACAAACGAAAATATAGCAGAAGATGCCAGAAAAATGGCTAAGTCAAACTGAAATCACCAATCTTCTTGATAAAGATTTCAAAATAAAAATCATAAACATGCTCATGGACCTACAGAAAAATATTCAAGATCTCAGGAAGGACTTCAATAAAGAGACAGATACTTTGAAAAATACTGTACCTGAAATGAAACACACAGTGGAGGGATTTAAACATAGATTTGATCAGGTAGAGGAGATGTTAAATGAAGTATAAATTAGAGAACAGGAAAACAAAGAAGCTGAGGCAAAGAGAGAAAAAAGGATCTCTAGGAATGAAAGAATAATAAGAGAAATGTGTGACCAATCCAAATGGAACAATATTTGCATTATAAGTGTACCAGAAGAATAAGAGAGAAAAAAGGATAAAAAGTCTCTTTGAGGAAATAATTGCTAAAAATATCTCCAGTCTGGGGAAGAAAATAGTCTCTCAGGTCATGGAAGTGTGCAGATCTACCAACAGAAGGAACCCTAGAAATACAACACCAAGACGTATAATAATTAAAATGGCAAAGATCAAGGACAAGGCCAGAGTATTAAAAGCAGCCAGAGAGAGAAAAAAGATCACATACAAAGGAAAACCCATCAGGATAGCATCAGACTTCTCAGCAGAAACCTTACAGTCCAGAAGGGAGTGGAATGATACATTTAATACAATGAAACACAAGGCCCTCAAAACAGGAATCCTCTACCTGGCAAGATTATCATTTAAATTTCAAGCAGGGATTAAATAATTTACAAATAAGAACAAGTTGAGGAAATTTACCTCCTACAATCCATCTCTACAGTGTATTTTAAAGGGACTGCTAATAATGGAATTGCCCCTAAAGCTAAATAGCTGTCACCAGAGAAAATAAAACCACAGTAAAGGAAATAGAACAATTAATTACTAAGAAAATGCAGAATTAAATCAACTACCCAGAAAGTAGTCAAGGGATACACAAAGAGTACAGAATATGAAACCTAATATACAAAGAGTGGAGGAGAAGGAAGAAGTACAAGCGAGAGAAAAAAGTATCTTTAGACTGTGTTTGAAAAAGCATAAGCAAGTTAAGTTAGACTGTTATATAGGAAGGAAGCTGCCTGCCCTTGAACCTTTAGTAAACATGAATCTAAAGCCTGTGATGGCAATAAGTATATATCTATCAATGATCACCCTAAATGTAAATGCACCAAACAAAAGATATAGGGTTACAGAATGGAGAAAAAACAAGACCCATCTATATGCTGCCTTGAAGAGATTCACTTCAAACCCAAAGACATACACATAATAAAAGTAAAGGGATGGAAAAAGATATTTCATGCAAATAATAGGGAGAAAAAATCAGGAGTAGCAGTTCTTCTATCAGACAAAATAGATTTAAAAACAAAAAAAGTAACAAGAGACAAAGAAGGACATTACATAATGGTAAAGATGTCAGTCCAACAAAGGATGTAACCATTATAAATATCTATGCACCTAAATATGTGTAAAAAATACTAAAGTAATCAAGACAATTTGGTACTGGCACAAGAGCAGATCGTAGATCAATGGAACAATATAGAGAGCCCAGATAAAAACCCACCCATCTATGGCCAGAATATGAAACCTAATATATTTAACACACAAAGAGTACAGAATATGAAACCTAATATACAAAGATATACATGTACATGTACATCCATAATTTACATGGATATACAAGGGGAAAATATCAGACTTTTCAACAATTGGTGTTAACAAAACTGGACAGCTATATGTAAAGGAATGAAACTGGATTATTGTGTAACTCGATGCACAAAAGTAAACTCGAAATGATCAAAGACCTGATTCATGAAACCGTAAAACTCATAGAAGAAAATATAGGCAAAAATCTCTTGAATATAAACATGAGCAACTTTTTCTTGAATTCATTTCCTTGGGCAAGGGAAATAAAAGCAAGAATGAACAGATGGGACTACATCAAACTAAAAAGCTTCTGTACTGCAAAGCGCACCATCAGCAGAACAAAAACGCATCCTACAGTATGGGAGAATACATTCGTAAACGACTTATCCTACAAGGGGTTAACATCCAAAATTTAGAAACAGCCCATGTGCCTCAACATCCAAAAAAAACATATAACTCTATTAAATAATGGGTGGAGGATCTGAACAGACACTTCTCCAAAGAGGAAATTCAGATGGCTAATAGGCACATGGAAAGATGTTCCACGTCACTAATCATCAGGGAAATGCAAATTAAAACCACAATGAGATATCACCTCACACCAGTTAGGATGGCCAATATCGAAAAAATAAGGAACAGCAAATGCTGGTGATGTTATGGAGAAAGGGGAACCCTCCTACACTGTTGGTAGGAATGTAAATTAGTTCAACCATTGTAGAAAAAATATTAAGGTTTCTCAAAAATTTAAAAAAGAAATACCATTTGACCTTAGGAATTCACCCAAAGTAAACAAGATGCATGATTCAAAAAGACCTATGCACCCCTATGTTTATCACAGCACTATTTACAATAGCCAAGAAATGGAAGCAACCTAAGTGTCTATCAGTAGATGAATGGATAAAGAAGATGTGGTACATATACACAATGGAATATTATTCAGCCATAAGAAGAAAACACATCCTACCATTAGCAACAACATGGATGGAGCTAGAGGGTATTGTGCTCAGTGAAATAAACCAGGCAGAGAAAGACAAGTACCAAATGATTTTCCTCATTTGTAGAGTATAACAACAAAGCAAACTGAAGGAACAAAACAGCCACAGACTCACAGACTCCACGAAAGGACGAGTGGTTTCCAAAGGGAAGTGGTTAAGGAGGGTGGGTGTGGATGGAGGCAGAAGGGGATGAAGAGGCACTATAATTAGCACTCACAATGTAGGTAGGTCATGGGGAAGGCAGTACAGCCCAGAGAAGAAAAGTAATGACTCTATTGAATCTTACTATGCTGATGGACAGTGACTGCAATGGGGTGGGTGGGGGAAATTGATAATATAGGTGAAAGTTGAAACCACAATATTGCTAATGTGAAACCTTCATAATATTGTATATCAATGGTACCTTAATTTAACAAAATTAATAACCAGAAAAATAAATAAATAAAATAAAATAAAAGTGTGCAATTCCCTATTTAATACATTCATAGAATCATTTAACCATTACCACTATCTACTTTTAGAACATTTTCATTACCTGAAAAAGAAATGACAGCTTTCTACCCATTTCAGTTGTCATTCCTGATTACCCCACTACCCCAATCCCTGTTAACCACTAACGTACTTTCTGTCTCTATGGATTTGCCTATTCTAGTCATTTAATATTAACAGAATCATGTAATATGCATCCATTTGTGTCTGGCTTATTACAATTAGCATAAGTTCTCAATATTTACCTGTGTTGCAGCACAATCAATATTTCATTCCTTTATTGGCACATATTTCATGGCATGTATATACCACACTGTGTTTGCGCACTCATCAGTTGATGGGCCTTTGATTTTTTTCCACCTTACAGCTATTGTAAATAGTGCTGCTGTGAACATTCATATACAAATATTTGTCTTAACTATGTCTAAATTCCTTTGGTATATACTTAGGAGTGGAATTGCTCAGTCATATGGTAATTCTCTGTTTAACATTTTGAGGAACTAACTTTTCAATGCAGCTGTAGTATTTTACATTCTATTAGCAACATATGAGGGTTCTAGTTTTTCTACATGCTTGTCAGCACTTGTCTTTTTGGTCATAACCATCCTAGTAGGTGTGAAGGGGTTGAATGACAATTCCATGTCTAATGTTACACTTAAACACTTACTCTTCAACTAGTTCATATGTCCTAGATATAGACTGACAGAATGGTTTCAGTGAAGTTTTCACTTTTCAAACAGATATCCTCTGCAAACATAATCCCCTATTATGTCACTGTTTATAGTACATCAGTTCCATAGAACCCAAGTGTCCACTTTATGCTTTGACATCATTTGCAGAGAAGTGTCATAGATTTTCCAGAAATAATTGGAGCAACTATTTATATACTTCTTTCTCTGTGATATTAAGGGCACCAGAACTGTTTGGTCCAGCCATTAGACAAAGGGAACATCATGTACTTTATCTTGATTTCTGGTGCTATGCCTTTTGCCTGTGCTCTGACTTGAAGTCTTTTTTACTTGTAAGTCTTACTTTTTTGATGGTGGTCATTTTAAACAAGCACAATTTTTCTGAAAATATGACATTTGCTTTTTTATAATCATGATAATTTGGCTTATGACTTAAAACATTACAACATCAGTTCATATTGTGAGACAGTTCATATTGTGTTTACTGCCCCATTGATCTGTTGTCATTTAACAAACATTGGCCACTTCCACAATAGCTACAAAATTAAAATATCTGGAAAGAATAAAATTGACTGCAGACAAGTGTTACTATTATATCACTTCAATGCACAAAGCTCCAGATAAACAACTCAGACAATTTAATCAGATGTTCACCCAACTACAAAGGAATCAGCAGAATCTTCCTTTAAAATCAGTTGATAATATATTTTACCTGTAATTTTTTTTATTAAAAAGAAATCTTACTACATAAGACCTTCTTTCTCATTAGTACTTGAAATTCAGAGGGCATTTGATTATCACTTAAAACTCTCATACTCAAATGGACTAAAATACATTAAAAGATTAAGCCATAATAATATATTTTGGCCTTCTTTTGATTAATTTACCATATTTTGCATCTTCTACTATAACCAGTAAAGTGTTAGTTGAAAAACATCAACAATTTTACAATCATATAATAATTATTATAAATTATAATTCCAGGACCCTATGAAGTGTACAGTGTAACCTGGTTAAAAATCCATTTTCAAGTGTTTTAGTTTAGGCTTTGATGTTCTGGGAAGTCGTTGACTTTTGCATCTATCAATATCTTCTAAACAGAGTTAAATTATAGTGTGCTAGCTCGGAAAATTATGAACAGTTACAGCACTTAGACTAATGAGAAGATGATATGCAAATAATGCAACTGTGGACATAGTGCTCTTCTTGTCTTCCTTTTCATGTTAGTCACCTGCATTTACCTCATTTCTATTCAACACTGATCAGTAATATTTCCTCCAAACTATAAGTTTTAAATAATCTCTTCCTTTATTCAAGTTACTGCTCTGTTTTCATATTTTTTCTTCATCTCACAGTATATCTCTTAGATTACTTTTTGATGACCTGAATTTTATTGATCCTTTATTTCTAATTATTCAAACTCTGATATCTTTTTTTATTTTTATTTTATTTTGGCATCGTTAATGTACAATCACTTGAACAACATTATGGTTACTAGACACCCTATTATCAAGTCCCACCCACATACCCCATTACAGTCACTGTCCATCAGTGTACTAAGATGTTATAGAAACATTACTTGTCTTCTCTGTAAATACTGCCTTTCCCGTGTCCCGCCGCATTATGTGTGCTAATTGTAGTGCCCCTTATCCCCCCTTATCCCTCCCTTCCCACCCATTCTCCCTGGACCCCTTCCCTTTGGTAACTGTTAGTCCATTCTTGGGTTCTGTGAGTCTGCTGTTGTTTTGTTCCTTCAGTTTTTTCCTTGTTCTTATACTCCACAGATGAATAAAATAATCTGATACTTGTCTTTCCCTGCCTGGCTTATTTCAATGAGCATAATACCTTCTAGCTCCAACCATGTTGTTGCAAATGGTAGGATTTGTTTTCTTCTTATGGCTGAATAATATTCCATTGTGTATATGTACCACTTCTTTATCCATTCATCTACTGATGGACACTTAGGTTGCTTCCATTTCTTGGCTACTGTAAATAGTGCTGCTATAAACATAGGGGACATATATCTTTTCCAAACTGCACTGCTGCATTCTTAAGGTAAATTCCTAGAAGTGGAATTCCTGGGTCAAATATTATTTCTATTTTTAGTTTTTTAAGGAACTTCCATACTGCTTTCCACAATTGTTGAACTAGTTTACATTCCCATGAGCAGTGTAGGAGGGTTCCCCTTTCTCTACATCCTAGCCACGATTTGTTGTTGTTTGTCTTTTGGGTGTTGGCCATCCTAACTGGTGTAAGGTGATATCTCACTGTGGTTTTAATCTGCATTTCTCTGATGATTACTCATGTGGAGCACCTTTTCATGTACCTGTTGGCCATCTGAATTTCTTCTTTGGAGAAGTGTCTGTTCAGCGCCTATGCTCATTTTTTAATTGGCTTATTTGCTTTTTGTTTGTTGAGGTGTGTGAGCTCTTTATATATTTTGGATGTCAACCCCTTATCAGATATCTCATTTATGAATATATTCTCCAATACTGTAGGATGTCTTTTTGTTCTACTGATGGTGTCTTTGCTGTACAGAAGATTTTAGTTTTATATAGTCCCACTTGTTCATTTTTGCTTTTGTTTCCCTTGCCCGGGAGATACGTTTATGAAGAAGGTGCTCATGTTTATGTACAAGAGATTTGTGCCTATTTTTTTAAGAGTTTTATGGTCTCATGATTTACATTCAGGTCTTTGATCCATTTTGAGTTTCCTTTTGTGTATGGGGTTAGACAGTAATCCAGTTTTGTTCTCTTACATGTAGCTGTCCAGTTTTGCCAACACCAGCTGTTGAAGAGGCTTTCATTTCCCCATTGTATATCTATGGCTCCTTTTTCGTATATTAATTAACCATATATGCTTCAGTTTATATCTGGACTCTGCATTCTGTTCCGTTGGTCTATGGGTCTGTTCTTGTGCCAGTGCCAAATTGTCTGGATTACTGTGGCTTTGTAGTAAAACTTGAAGTCAGGAAGCATAATTCCTCTTGCTTTATTCTTTCTTCTCAGGATAGCTTTGGCTATTCAGGATCTTTTGTCATTCCATATGAATTTTAGAACTATTTGCTCTAGTTCATTGAAGAATGCTGTTGGTATTTTGATAGGGATTGCATTGAATCTGTAGATTGCTTTAGGCTGGATGGCCATTTTGACAGTATTAATTCTTCCTAGCCAAGAGCATGGAATGAATTTCCATTTATTAGTGTCCTGTTTAATTTTTCTTAAGAGTGTCTTGTAGTTTTCAGGGTATAGGTCTTTCACTTCCCTGGTTAGGTTTATTCCTAGGTATTTTAATCATTTTGATGCGATTGTTAATGGAACTGTTTTTATGATTTCTCTTTCTGCTAGTTCACCGTTAGTGTATAGGAATGCAACAGATTTCTGTGTATTAAATTTGTATCCCACAACTTTGCTGAATTCAGATATTAGATCTAGTAGTTTTGGAGTGGATTCTTTAGGGTTTTTTATATACAATATCATGTCATCTGCAAACAGGGTCAGTTTGACTTCCTTGCCAATCTGGATGCCTTTTATTTCTTTCTGTTGTCTGATTGCTGTGGCTAGGACCTCCCAAACTATGTTGAATAGAAGAGGGAAGAGTAGGCCTCTTTGTCTGATCCCGATCTTAAAGGAAAAGTTTCAGCTTCTCCCTGTTAAGTATAATGTTGGCTCTGGGTTTGTCATATATGGCCTTTATTATGTTGAGGTACTTGCTCTCTATACCCATTTTGTTGAGAGTTTTATCATGAATGGATGTTGAATTTTGTCAAATGCTTTTTCAGCATCTGTGGAGATGATCTTGTGGTTTTTGTCTTCTTTTTGTTGATCTGGTGGATGATGTTGATGGATTTTTGAATGTTGTACCATCCTTGCATCCCTGGGATGAATCCCATTTGATCACGATGGATGATCTTTTTGATGTATTTTCGTATTCAGTTTGCTGATATTTTGTTGAGTATTTTTGCATCTATGTTCATCATGGACATTGGTGTGTAATTTTCTTTTTTTGTGGTGTCTTTACCTGGTTGTGGTATTAGAGTGATGTTCCTCTCATAGAATGAGTTTGGGAGTATTCCCTCCTCTTCTACTTTTTGGAAAACTTTAAGGAGGTTGGGTATTAGGTCTTCACTAAATATTTGATAAAATTCAGCACTGAAACCATCTGGTCTAGGCATTTTGTTCTTAGGTAGTTTTTTGATTACCAATACAATTTCTTTGCTGGTAATTGGTCTATTCAGATTTTCTGTTTCTTCCTGGGTCAGCCTTGGAAGCATGTATTTTTCTAGAAAGTTGTCCATTTCTTCTAGGTTATCAACTTTATTATCATGTAATTCTTCATAGTATTCTCTCAATTCATTTTATTTGTGTGGTGTCCATAGTGATGTTTCCTTTCTCATTTCTGATTCTTTTTATGTGTGTAAATTCTCTTTTCTTCTTGATAAATCTGGCTAGGTGTTTATCTATTTTGTTTATTTTCTCAGAGAATCAGCTCCTGCTTTCATT
This sequence comes from Smutsia gigantea, assembly GCA_032199065.1. Classification (NCBI taxonomy): domain Eukaryota; kingdom Metazoa; phylum Chordata; class Mammalia; order Pholidota; family Manidae; genus Smutsia; species Smutsia gigantea. Next base: position 8,531 of record JAVSCE010010564.1, on the reverse strand, counting down.
GATTCTATTTTTTTATTTTTCTCCATTTTATTTATTTCTGCTTTAATCTTTATTATGTCCCTCCTTCTACTGACGTTGAGCCTCATTTGTTCTTGTTTTTCTAGTTTCATTAACTGTGATTTTAGACTCTTCACTTGGGATTTTTCTTCTTTCCTGAGGTAGGCCTGTATTAAAATGTATTTCCCTCTTATCATGGCCGTCACTGTGTCTCATAGATTTTGTGGTGTTGAATTATTGTTGTCATTTGTCTCCATATATTGCTTGATCTCTGTTTTTATTTGGTCATTGGTCCATTGATTATTTAAGAGCATGTTATTAACCCTCCATGTGTTTGTGGGCTTTTTTGTTTTCTTTGTGTAATTTATTTCTAGTTTCATACCACTGTGATCTGAGAAGCTGGTTGGTACAATTTCAATCTTTTTGAATTTACTGAGGTTCTTTCTGTGGCCCAGTATATGATCTATTCTTGAAAATGTTCCATGTGCACTTCAGAAGAATGTGTATCCTGTTGCTTTTGCCTAGAGTGTTCTGTAGATGTCCGTAGAGTCCATCTGTTCTAATATGTTGTTCAGTGCCTCTGTCTCTTTTTTTATATTCTGTCTGGTTGATCTGTCCTTTGGAGTGAGTGGTGTGTTGAAGTCTCCTAAAATGAATGCATTGCATTCTATTTTCCCCTTTAATTCTGTTAGTATTTTTTTCACATATGTAGGTGATCCTGTGTTGGGTATATAGATATTTATAATAGTTATATCCTCTTGTTGGATTGACCCTTTTATCATCATGTAATGCCCTTCGTTTTCTCTTGTGGCTTTCTTTGTGTTGAAGTCTATTTTTTCTGATACAAGTACTGCAACTCTTGCTTTTTTCTCAGTATTAGTTGCATGAAATATCTTTTTCCATCCCTTTGCTTTCAGTCTGTGTATGTCTTTGGGTTTGAAGTGAGTCTCTTGTAGGCACACATAGATGGGTCTTATTTGTTTATCCATTCAGCAACTCTGTGTCTTTTGATTGGTGCATTCAGACCATTTACATTTAGGGTGGTTATTTATAGGTACGTACTTATTGCAGGTTTTAGATTCTTGGTTACCAAAGGTTCAAAGGTAATTCCCTTACTATCTAACAGTCTCATTTAACTCACTTCATATGCTATTACAAACACAACCTAAAGGTTATTTCTTTTTCCTCCTTTTTCTTCCTTCTCCATTATTTGCATGTTATGAATCATATTCAGTACTCTTTGTCTATCCTTTGGGTGACATCTATTTAACCTTAGGAATACTTCCATTTATAGAAGTCCCTCCAAAATGCACTGTAGGAGTGGTTTGTGGGAGGTAAATTCTCTCAGCTTTTGCTTATCTGGAAATTGTTTAATTCCTCCTTCAAATTTAAATGATAACCTTACTGGATAGAGCATTTTTGGTTTGAGGCCTTTCTGCTTCAGTGCATTAAGTATATCATGCCACTCCCTTCTCGCCTGTAAGGTGTCTGTTGAGAAATCTGATGATAGCCTGACGGGTTTTCCTTTGTATATGATCTTTTTTCTCCCTCTAGCTGCTTTTAAAAGTCTGTCTTTACCCTTGATCTTTGCCATTTTAATTATTATATGTCTTGATCTTGTCTTCCTTGGGTGCCTTGGGTTGGGAGATCTGTGCACCTCCATGGCTTGAGGGACTATCTCCTTCCCCAGATTGGGGAAGTTTTCAGCAATTGCCTCCTGTATGATGCTTTCTATCCCTTTTTCTCTCTCTTCTTCTTCTGGTACCCCTATAATGTGAATATTGTTCCATTTGGATTGGTCCCACAGTTCTCTCAATATTCTTTCATTCTTAGAGATTCTTTTTTCTCTGTGCCTCAGCTTCTTTGTATTCCTCTTCTCCAATTTCTATTCCATTTACCATCTCTTCTACTACATCTAGTCTGCTTTTAAATCCCTACATTGTATGCTTCATTTCAGATATTGAATTTCTTAATGATTGAATCTCCATCTTAAATTAGCTCCTGAGTTCTTGAATATTTTTCTGTACCTCCATAAGCATGTTTATAATTTTTATTTTGAACTCTCTTTTAGGAAGGTTGATGATTTCAGTTTCATTTGGCCCTTTTTCTGGTGTTTGTCATATTTTGGTCTGAACCATGTTCTTTTGACCTTTCATATTTCTATGTGGTGCCGACTAGTGCACAGAAACTCCAGTCTCTGGAGCTTCTCTGCCCCTAGTATGAGGTTGGGGTTCATAGGGGAGTGGAGCTGGTGCCTGGGAGGGGGAAAAATAGGTTTCCTGATCCCAGTGTCAGAGCCAGTGGGCCAAGCACACATGTGTAAGCCTCTGTGCTTTTCGTGTGCAGCTGTTTTAGGTGGGGCCTCCCTCTGCCTGGCCTGATGCCAGCACAGTGATTGCCAGTTTATGAACAGTGCTGGCCAGTTAGAAGGAAGGTGCCGCTGTCTGCATGTCACAGTGGGGGACCTCGGAGCAGAGTAGGCAGCCAGGGGGTTGGAGCACCTGAAGCTCTTCAAAATTCCCAACCAGCTGGGCTGAACATACCCAGGCAACCTTGTCCTGCTCTCCCTTCTCCCATACTGCAAGCTCCATGCAAACCCCACTCCTTCAGCAACCCTTTCGCTGCTATGAAGCCTCTCAGACCTCCCGCCCCTCCTCTGACACAGCGCAGCCAGATGTGGATCCCACCCCTCCACAAACAGCCAGAATATCAGTCTCCCAAGCACTCTGGCTGTCCGAGCTCACCAACGTCCAGAGCACTGCACAATACAGGCTTCCGCTCACAAAGCAGATCTCCAGGGCTAGGCACTCAACAGTCCCACTTCCACCCCCTCCCCACTTCGTTTCTCTTCCTCCTACCAGTGAGCTTGGATGGGGGAAGGGCCTGGGTCCTACCAGATTAAGGCTTTCCTATGTTATCCTGTTTTGTGAGGTCCGCTCTGTTCATGAAGTCTATATGCAGTCTGGTTCAGCCTTCTTTCTTGTTACTGTTTTAGGGTTAGTTGTATTAATTAACTATGTTTTTGTACTATTTGTGGTTTGGGGAGGAGTTCTCCATGTCACCTGTCATGCCACCATCTTGAATCCCCCCTGATATATTTTTTAAACATTATTTCTCTGAATCCAGAAACTATATAAGGATGGCTATCAGTGTCTTTTTTTCAGGACTCAAGATTTAGTTCTATCACTTTAATTAACACTTGATCTTTACTTCCATTTAAATTACATGGATTTTCTTACAAAGAAATGTTTCTATATTTTATTAGCCATCTGTTTCTAGTTTTGTAGATTTCTGGTTAAGAACATGAACCCTAGAACTATTTAAGTTAATTTTCTGTTTTTGTTCTTTTGTTCTTTACCTGAGCAAATCACTCTGTGCTTCTTCAGTTCTAAAATGTGGATAATAAAGTTAGTATTTGTGCCAATATCATAGAAGTGTTATGATGCTTAAATGGCTTTATATTTTATATAGCACTTGAAAATTCGTATCTCATGTTAAGCCTTATATAAGCATTATTACTATTAATAATATTTTCTGTTCAATTATTAAAATGTTAATATAATGTGGATATTAACTGTTATTCTTTGATATAATTAGTTTCATTCAATGTGTTGACTTTTTGTCTGGTTTTGTTTTTAAATCTTTGTTTCTGATCTTATTCACCTAACAAAAATAACTTCTTTGCAGTCAAATGTGTCACTTGTTTATCAACAACAGTAGGCTTTGTGTTTTTTTTTTCTGGATGGTCTCCTTCATTCAAATATTATAAAAATATTATCCAGTATTTCTCTAGTACTTTTAAAAGTTGCATTGTATATTTGTGTGTTTAATGCAGCAATTATTTATTTTTTTATACATTGTGTGAGTTAAGATTTTAAGCTAATATTTTTCCTTGTAAGAGTAGTTTTCCCTCACACTTACACAGGCCATCCTTATATAGTTTCTGGGTTCAAAGAGACTATTCATGTCTGATACTTTTTGTTCTCTTCAAAACAACATGTTCTGTCATGTTATAGGAGTATATTTCTATTCCTAGTTTACTCAATATTTTTATTTAAAAAAAGTCTGAAATTTGATTAGATGCTTTTAGATTATGTTTTCATATTGCAGTAATTTTTTTAATTTGATATAATTCTGTAGTAAACAATGGTGCATTGACCACTGTTGCTCCATTCATCAATTTCAATCTAATGCTATCACCCAGGAAATTCCAAGATACTGAAGAATTCAGTGTCAAGAACCAGATTCAAAGGCCAAATTATACAAAAGATTCTCATACTGCTTTTATCTCTTAGGAAACTACAAGAGTTTTAGATTCTCTGTGCCAGGAATGAGAGGCAGAGACCGATATGTATTTTTTCTATTATTTCACACCCATACATTGTCCCTTGCTTACAAATATCCAGGGCTATTGCCCAGATACCTTTGAATCAGTGAAGAATTCACACTCAAGGACAATTTAGTCTACATTTTCAAGGAGTGCTCTTTCCACTCTTCATCCTAATGCACTCCCTAAAAATTTCCATCACAACTCTACCTTTTTTCCCCCTTTTTCCAGGCCCGTATTATCTAGTCTAATGGAGCAAACACACTAGCTCTGCAAGCATGCATAAGAAAATCTTCATTTGATATTTAGATTATCTGTTCTCTTTAACCTTTGTTTCTGCTTGAATGTAGTCCAAGAGTGGTTAAATAGTCTATGAGATACTGCTGACAGAGAGGATGATCAGAAAAATACACAGAAAACATGCAGATTGGTACTTTGAGATGTAACAGTCACAAAATGAATTACAACACTAGATTTATTAATATTAGATTTCTTATTAAACATGGTGGATTGAACACATGCATTTCTATTTGTACCCTTTAAAGCACCACTAAAAGTGCAGCAAGAAAAAAAGAAACATAAACACACAAAACAAAAGAAATAGGTGAGGAGATGATAGAAGAGATTAGAAATCAACAACTTGAAACTAGGAGCAAGGGGAGTAATGGAAATTCTGAGGACCAAAGAAAGCTGCAATCTAAGCCTGCAGGGGAAAAGGCAGCAAAAAGCAATACGTTCCCCAGCAACTGCCCAGAGTCCATTAAAGGGTCAGGAATAGCCTCATGTGGCTATTGAAAGGCAGAAATACAAGGCTACTTAGAAGTCAGGGTGTCAAGGCAAGGTTGAAAACATAAAAATTAGTTGTAAGTCTTAAAAAAGTGGTCTGGATCACCACTTATCTTTCTAACTCTGTGTACCTAGACATTCCCCCAAACTTACTCATTCCTGAGAGTGTGCTTGAGGTTTTATATCTATACAGGTAGAGCCAGACAAGCTGTGGACTCAGTGAACCAGAGCTCAAGGTGTAAATGCAATGCTACAGTAAAAGCAGAAGCAGTGAATGGATTAAATGAAAGCCTCTGTGCTGAATACTGAGATTCCCCAGCCTTCTTTCTCTATTCAGCTCCATACCTCCAGCACCAGGTTATATCTCAGGCAGAAACCTGAAGAATTCCAACCTGGGGAACCTGACCAACTACAGAGAAAATTCCTACAAATACAAGAAACTCTGAATATAGGCCAGGTCTCCTCCTCTACATGGTACACTGAGGCTAACCTGTTAACAAAATCAACCCTGCCTCTAAAACATCAAATTACTACTCTTCTTCCTCCCCAAGTTTTGTTTTGAAAAATGTCAAACTTTTAGAAAAGTTGAAAGAATAATAAAATAAATATTCCCCTAATTCATGTACTGTCACCATTTTGCCTCATTTGTCTACCTATCTCTCTGTCTCTTTGTGTGTGTGTGTTGATTTGGGTGTAACAGACAGTCCTCGGCTTACGACGAATTGACATGAATGTTTGATTCTACAGTCGTGTGTAAGTAATATGCATTCAGGAGACACCATGCTTGAGATTTTGAATTTGGGTCTTTTTCCAGGGTACAAATAAGTGGTATGAGACTGTCTCTTGATGCTGGGCAGTGGCAGGGAACCACAGTTCTGTCAGCCATGTGATCATGGAAGTAAACAATCCATACACTTACACCATTCTGTCGCCATACAACCATTCTGCTTACACTTTCAATATAGTAGTTAATATATTACATGAAGTGTTTGATGTTCAACATTATATCAATAAATGTATTAAACTTTATTATAAAATAGCCTTTGTGCTAAATGACTTTGCACAACCATAGGCCAATGTAAGTGTTCTGAGCATGTTTAAGGTATGCTAGGCTAAGCTATGATGTTAGTTGTATTAAATGCATTTTTGACTTATGATATTTTCAGCTTATGGTTGGCTTATTGGGACATAACCCCATGATAAGTCAAGGAAGATCTGTGTATGTGCAATATATCTATATGTATATATCTATATCTACAAAGAGATAGAGAGGGGGAGAAAGAGGGAAGGAAGCGAGAGAGACAGAGAGTTATTGAATCATTTTAAAGTATGTTTCAAGCATCATATTTTACCCATCTTATTAGGAAAAAGACATTCTCCTACATAGCACACCATGGTTATACAACTGAACAAATTTGATATTAAGACAATAATATGACCTAATATTTAGTCCAAGTTCAGATGTCCTCATAATGTTCTTTATGAACATGCTTTCATTTTTAAAATTTAGGATACATTCAAGAATCATAAATTATATGTATCATATCTCTTTATTTTCTAATGTAAGAGAAGAATTTTTATTGAATATTTTTTTTTTTTTGGTTATTTTGAAGATTCTAGGCCATTGTATAAGAATGTCTTTGAATTTGGAATTTTATGATTGTTTCCTCATGATTGGATTCCAGTTAAATATTTGTGGCAAGAATACTACAGAAGTTTAATACATACCATAGCATCATATCAGGGGGTATAAAACACCAATTTATAGTTTTTCTAGTTACTACTGATACTGAGTTTGATCACTTCCTATCCCCATATTTTTCACTGATAAGAGTACATTTTCTCCTTTGTAATGTCTTGAATTATTTCTTCACTCTCTTATAAATCTGAAATACATTTAGGTTTATCTCTTTCTAGTGTTTAAACCAATTTTATAGTTTATGAAAATTATCTTTATTGACTTAATTTTATTGTTTGAATATATAAAAACATTTACATGGTTCAAAAACTGCATAAAAATGCAGAGAAGACTTCCTTCCTTTCTGATTTGTTTCACTCTGTTCCCATTTGTCCTCCACAGAAAACCACTAGTTTTTCATAGTTTAGCCTAGCCTACCTATATCAAGAGTTTCTGTTTTGGTTTTCTTGTGTTTTTTGTTTTGTTTTGCATTTGTGGAGATGTGTCTAAAAAACAAATTCCTAATATAGGCATGGCTGAGTCAAAGATATAAGCGCATATTGATTTGTTAGACTTTGACAAATTCCCCTCCTTAGGTTTCTACCATTATATACTCCTACCAACAATGTATGAGAGCCTTTGTTTCACCATAGACTCACCAGCAGAATGTATTTTCATGCTTTTGATATTTTGCATCTTTTATAACAGTGAAGTTGAGCAACTTTTTATATGTGCAAGTCCATTGGCATTTCTTTACCTTTGAACTCTCTATTCATATATTTTTCCCTTTTTCTTTTGTTTTAGTTTCTTGATTTTAAGATTTATTTTTATATGAGAAATAGTACCACTTCATGTATGATATATGTTGCAAATATCTTTTGGCCTATCATTATCTACTGGCTTTGTTTTTATTGCTATTTGCCATTCTTGTATTCCTGAAAAACTAATCTCAGCTTTTGCTGCCTTAAGAAACACCATAAAACTTAGTGGTTTAAAACAACAACCATTTTATTATAGCTCATAGGTCTGTGACTGCATAGTTCTGCAGTCAGCTGGGGAGTTAGCTGGGTACTAATAGGTCTAGGATACACTTATGATGTTTTGTAACTGATGCTGGCTGACAGAGCCAGCTGTCAGTGGGGACAGTGGGGATGAATGCATCATGCATCGCGCAACATGCAGTAGGCTAAGCTGGGCTTCTTTCTCATTGGTGGTTGCAAGAAATCAAAAAGCCCCCAAAACATACAAACTCCAGGGAACAAGTTCTTTTAAAACCTCAACTTACATTTTGTTTTACAATATGTGCAAAAACAAGTCATGCAGCTGAGCCCATGTTTAAGGGGAGAAGTAGATTTTTTGATGGAGGAGTGCCAAAGTCACAAGAAATGTGTACATACAGATGAAAGGAGTATGTGGCTGTTGTAATTTATCACTGTTAGCATTTTTTTTAATGTGGTGTTGAACTCAGCTAGCCAAAAATTTATTAAGGATTTCTGAAATGAAATCCATAAGTGAGATATGTACTTTGCCTTTTTTGTGTTAGCTATATTTATTTCAATGTTAATGTTATAACTCTTGGGGGAACATATATTTCCAGCCCAGGGTAAAATTGAAATGAAATCAGTGAAAAGGAGAACTAACATGGGAGAAACCCATTTATTGCTTGCAAACAGTCGTCCACTTTTGCTTGCCCATGTCCCTCATGACATGGCTGCAAAAAGGGGCCCCACCCAACCTCTCCAG
>JAVSCE010010562.1:0-37327 GCA_032199065.1 Smutsia gigantea | reverse complement strand
CACGTATGCAAGAGCAAAGGGCGTTTATTACGGGCTTAAGCTTGGACTCCCAGCATTTCCACCTAGGTAGTGGAGGTGAGCTGAGAGCCCCGGACAAAGGCGGGGAGGATTTTTAAGGGCGTTGGGAAGAGGGGGTTACAGGAAACTGGGACAAGGATACAGCAATCCAATCATAGTTACACAACATCCAGCTATACATATCATTTGGAGCATCCGTTACTTTTGGCGGGATCCAACCACAATATTTAAGGTATCTTTGAAATTAACCAATTACAGAGCGAACTTACGGTCTTGTCTGATGACTAACAGGTTAACTTTTACAGGGTCTTATCTATATCTCCTGCTCACAGACCCCATCCTCAAGAATGTAGGGAGGCTTTCGGCTTCTCTTGATTGGATGGCAGGAGGGTGGTTACATGCTTTGGGCAATATGTAACTACCTGATAGTTTCAGGGAGACTGAAACTTAGGCCTTCTAGTTTCTGAGGCTTCCTGAAGCCTGTCATGATGTTAGCTTGGTTCTTTCAGTACAGCAAACAAGGCCTAGAGAAGGAGCAGGGGAAGCAGACTAATGTTTCCTGAGCTTTGCAGGAATCTGGACTCACCAGGCCTGTCCCGCCCTCTGTTCAGTTAGGAGGGGGACATGAGGCTCGATTTTCATTTCTATTCCTTTTCCAGAAACAATGAATGTTAGGGACTTAAGGCCCAGGAAAAATATCCTCAGTGCAAAAGGGAATGGGAAATCTCTACCCTGACTCTGACAGGGAAGCCTGGTTTTGGAATTTGTAAAGGTGATTGAATATAGCTTGCTTTCCCCATGGCGGCGAGACAAGATGGACTTCCAGAAGGGACAATAGTAAGCACCTGATTTTGCATTGCTGCTGCAAAGAGGAGGCATTCTGCTCTGCCCCACACTCCTGTCCATTGGCCCCAGCATGGGTTTCCCAGATGAGGTCAGATTGTTGCTTTCTTTTACATTTGTGTAGAATTGACATCTATCCATCCCACTGTTGAATTAACTTTGTGACCAAACCTTTAAGCATCCCAACTGATTGGGATTCCCTTCTTTCTAGAATTCTTTTCATTAGTCAGCAGAAACAGGAATCCCACTGAAGGTTTGTTAAAGGAGAGTTCTAGATGGCTTTGCTTGCAAAGGGTAGTGGCACTTGACCTCTGCTTATTTTTTTGGTAATATTCTTACCTATCTTTAGGAGGTTCAACTGGGATTGTTGACCAAATTTCAGCATTCTCATACGTTAAAAGAAGTAAATGTGAAACAGCAAAAATGCCTAGCTGTGGGTAAAATTGCAGTATTTCCAGAATTTGTCGCCTGGCCCCTGGGGTTAGTTAATCTCCATATCAATAGGTACTTCCAAGGTGTGGTGAGAAGTAGTCTATTTCCATATCAATAGGTGATTACAAGGGTGGGGGAAGCCAGGTTATATCTGGACCAGAGAGGAATGGCGGGGTCTCTTTTCTGCAGTTGGGTGGTGAGAGACACCAGTGAGCACAAGTGGGCTACTGCTTGTAGGCAATAAACAGGTTTCTCCCACTTTATTTTTCTCCCTTTGATTGATTTCGGTTTCAAAGGCTAGGAGAAAGATCACCCCCCACCTCCCAGAGTTACACTAGTCTTTTATGCAATAAACAATAAACTCAGGAAGTTTTCATTCATTCAACAAAATTTTCTTGAGCTCTACTGTCCGTCAAATTCCAGAAATACGGAAAGGAAGAAGTCCTGTGCTCAACTTGCTCAAAGTCTATTAGGAGTGTTGGGGAGGAAGAAGTTTCCTCTACCCCTTGGGGTTCTTCTAGCTGGTCTAAGATTCAGATTGACATGAGACAGATTAACAGGAGGAAAAAAAAGTTTAATTACATATGTACAGGCAAGCCATAGACAGGGGTTCCAAAGATGGTCAGGGAGAATGGCTATTTGTCGTCCTGAACCAAGGAGAAGGGGGTAGGGGTCTGAGATTTCAGTGGAAAAGGGAAGCAGTTCACGGGAATATGAAAAGAGTAAATGATAAACAAAATACTTGATGGGCCATACCGAAACAATGAGGGGGCACAGAGAGGAATTTTAACAGCCTCAGCCACATTCCTCCATGTCCACGGTACCAGTTTACATTGTAATATAGCTAGCTAAGGTTGAGACAGGGACTTTGGGTGTAGTCAGAGTAGGGGGAGGGCCTCCGGAAAATGCAAGGCAGAATATTTGCAGTCAGAGCAATGTAAGTACATACAAGGAAACCCCCTACCAAAAGCTCTAAGGTCATTCGTCAGTAAGATCAGTTAATGTTTCCCAGATAAAGAAGAGTAGCACATGTTTTTATTATGCTAATCATTTGTAAGATTCACTTTAGCATGCTAAAAGGCCCAGGCCTATGTGCTGTCTTTCCTCTTTCAGATCTGATGGGGTGGTTTTGCACACGGGGCAACTAATTTAGCATGCAGACACAGCTGTAAACAACATAGTGAAAGGCAGGGAAGATTCTACCTTAAAGATTGCATTTTAACACCCAGGAAGTTTGGGAAGCAAGATTCTTAACTTACTGTTTAGCAAATAGACAATACCTCAGCCCACCTTGGGGGCTGGGCAGGCGACCTTTTGATATGCTCCTAGAGCAAGATGCCAGTATCCCGGAGAGAGATAGGGGCAGGAAATTCCTTGTGTTAATTCTGGGTGTTCAGACACCACTTAGCAGGTCTGCACCCCTAAACTTTTTTCATGGTCTTGAAAAATCCTCATCTGCCTATAAAATCCCCTAGACAATGCACCACTCCGGACTCGCTTGTCCCCTCCTGGCGTGAGCCGGGAGCTCTGTCCTCTCACTCTATTTCTAAATAAAAGCCTGTACCTTGCTCTCCTACCTTGAGTGTTTATGAAGCTCATTCTTTGGCTTCGTGAACAAGAACCCCGGCATCAAGGTGATGTCCTCTATCTAAATTCTTTTTATGCATTTGTCTGGGTGGGAGGTCAAAGTTTCTCTGAGTCTTTTGAGCCTTGATGGTTTTTCAGCTTAAAATAATCTGCGTGTCAGCTTGGGGCAGCCTGCTCTTGGTCCCTACAGAGGAACTATTATGATGCAGCTATTGAAAATCAAAGAATCTGGGGAGCCCAATATGGTACTGTACACTGATGACACTTATGCACATAAAATATTGGAAGGACATTTTTCAAAACGTGAAATCAGATCATTTCTGATTTATAGAATTGCAGGATTATTTCCTTCTTTATGCTTTTCAACATGTCTTAATTTTCTACAGCGAGTTGCATGATTTTGATAACTGGGGGGGAAGATGTCATTAAAGAATGATTGCACCTGATCAGCTGCAGCCCGTGGTCTCTGTTGCCAGCTGATTCTTTGCCTCTGGCAGGAGATGGATTTCGAGCCTGGAGGTCCTGCCAAGAAAAGTGCAATTAACCAGAACGAATCTGCCCTGGGGCCTGGCCCACTCCCGCTGGAGGGAGGGAAGGTGCAGAAAAGCCCATCTGGACTGGGGCGGCGTTGTTTCTCAGGGACACTAAAATGGAGCAGTACCCACCTATGGATTCCCAGGACCCTAACTTAAAGATTAATTGCTGGTGCTGGACTGAAAGCCGGCTAACTTCTGCCTTGACTCAGGCTGTGTGCCTGCCTTGAATGGTGAGGCAGCGCGGTGGGGCAGAAGCTGTATGGATCAGCATCCCCCTGAGCCGCCAGGGAGGGCATCACAATTCCCTCCGAACACCCATCGGGATGCTTGACTGGGAGTCCAGGTTTCTGCCAAAAAGCGTTTGAGACCAAAATTCCCTCCCCCTGCAGGGTCTAGTGCTTTTCCACTCTGACCAGTAACATCTGCATCTCCGCAGAGGGCGGTGGGGGGCAGGCACGATGCAGAAGCCCAGGGCTAATGCCGGATTTGCTAAATCACAGCCTGCATTCTAACCGATACCCTGGGGACTCAGGAAGTACCCTTAATGAGCATAGAGGTGCTAAACTCACCTCTCAGGTGGCTGAACCTCTGATGGGCGGCAGGAGAGCAGGGAGGGGACCTGGGGAGCAGGATCCCTGGGGGAAGCTTCCCCTTCAGTCTGGTGGCAGATGCAGGAATGGCTGCTGAGGCCAGGCCAGGGCAGCTGGAGAGAGTGCAGATTAGCGCCTCCTGCTGTACAATACCCTTTCTAGGTACCCTTTTCTAAGAATAGCGGGGACAGGGCTTAGTGGATAATCTCTCCCTGTCCTTCACAGGCTCCCTGGAGCTTGGTAGAAAGCAGAATCTATTATTTTCATTTTCCAGATGGTTTTATGGGGGTTGGGAAGAGGGAGACTGGGCCGTTGCCAGTCTACTAAGAAAGCTTGGAGCCCTCTCCTCAGTGTCATGGTGCCAGCTGGCTCTTGGACCAGATACGAAGGCTGTGTCCAGGCACCATCACCCAGCTGTCCACAGAGTTGCCAGCTGGGCTGCTGGGTTCTCTTGCTGCTCCCGAGGCCCTGTATTAGGGGTGTTCAGAGGTGTAGAGACTCTGGGCCACTTCCATTTTTTTGAGGGGTGGTGGTTTCTAATATACTAAAAATGTGGAAATGCCAAAACAGGTTAAAATGTTATAGTATTTTAAAAATAGTTACATTAAAAATAGATGTTTAAAAGCACATGCAATGTAAGTATAGACTTAGTTTTCTAGGGCTGCCATTGCAAAGTTCCACAGACTGGGTGGCTCCAACAGCAGAAGTTGTCTCAGTTCTGGAGGCTGAAGTCCGAGCCAAGGTGTCTGCCTGGTCGGCTTCCTCGGAGTTCTCCCTCCTTGGCTTGTAGATGGCCTTCTGCGCCCCGGGCTGCCACGTGGTCTTCTTTTCTTCTAAGGACACCAGTCATATTGAAACAGGGCCCATCCTAATGACCTCACTAGGTCATCAGGAATTTCAACATTTGAATTTTTGGAGACCACAACTCAGCTCATAACAAACATCATTTGCAAATAACATCAAAACTCTGAAATAAAGCCCTTTCAAGAATGTAAGGCCCAGGCCCCGTGGCCTGCCTTCCTCTACCCTGTATCTTGGACTCATGAGCCATCCAAATGGGCAGCAAGAGGTGTCTGGTTTTCCCTGTGTTTGTGTGGGGGGGATGGGAACAGAAGAGAGACCCTCCCTGCAGCCACTCAGCCTTTTCTGGCTGCTTGCTGCCTTATGAACCAGACTCCACTGTGGTCCTCATGTGGATCCCAGCACATTTCCCCTCAGTGGGAAAATTTGAGGACTTGGCTTCAGCTCACGTCCATAGCTGGTCACAGGGGCCAGGATTCTGTTGCCCCCATGCTCAGGGCATGCAGGAGGAAGGCCTACCCAACATGGTGTCTTCTGGCCCTGCAGATATTCCTCCAGTTCCAAATCCTGGAAGTAATCCCTGAAGAATTATTCAGCGATCACAAAATATAGAATTACACAGTCCCGCTGTTCGAGTAGGCAGTTAGTTATAGAGAAGCAGGAGAAAGGGGCCAGCCCATCACCAAGGTAGGCTCCTCCCTGTCCAACCCCTAAGCCCTCCTTGGTTCCCAGATCCACAGTAAAGGATACCTGGCTTATCAGGAGGCCCAGACAGCCAAGGACACCTAGATTGTCAAGAAGCCCAGGACCCCAGGGACTTCCCTGATTACAGGGCATGTGCAAGGTCCAAAGACCTTGTCCAAAAGTAACCCCACCTCATTAAAATAACATCTAAATCTAATTAGCATTGTGGTTTTGAACCCCTGTTGGCTTCACTTAGGTACTTATGGGCAAGGTGCCTGCACACTGAGACAAAAGTTATATAACCTAGAGCTGTCAATCAACCTGTCAATCAAAGGACATAAAACACACAAGGCAGGACTTCCTGCCATCTCAAGAAAAATAAAAGCCAACCTACCCTAACAGTGGGGCTGCTTCTGGTTTCCAGACAGCTGCTCTCCTGTCCTGAGAGTACTTTTTGCTTTAATCCAATGAATTCCTCACTGCTTTTTCTAGCTTTCTGGTCTCTCGACTGAATTCTTCCTTTGAGAAGACAAGAATCGGGGAAACAATGCATTCCACCAGTAACACCACCCGTGCCTGGGGACCTGCCCCTTCAAACAGACACATTTCAGGTCTTTCAAGTCTTCTTCCTCCTGAATCCAGCTTTTCTGTGTTGGATTGTTGAATTGTGTCTTCTAAAAAGGATGTATGTATTGCAGTCCTAACCTCCAGTATGTTAGAATGGGACTCTAATGGAGACAGGGTCTTTACAAAGGTAATCAAGTTAAAATAAGGTTATTGTAAGGGTATTTGTAAGGACTATTGGACTGGTGTCCTTATAAAAAGGAGAAATTTGGACAGAAAGGCCTAGAGGGAAGGTGATGTGAAGAGACACAGAGAAGACAGCCTCACAAGCCAAGGAGAGCCCAGAACAGCTCCTCTCCTCACAGCCCTCAGAAGGAACCTCAGTTTCCCAGACCAATTCTCCAGAACTATGACAATCAATTTCTGTTGTTTAAGCCACTCACCCAGTTTGCAGTTCTTTGGTGCAGCAGGTAGTAAACTAGCACACCACCTGTGGTGACTCCCACCCGATCCCCTCGTTTGCCCGGCTCACTCCTCCGTTGCTCACAGATCTGATCGTGCCAGGCCTCGTTCTGTCCCCCACCAAAGTCTTGTGTAATTTATTCTTGTGTAAGTATTGGTTCTTTACTCCAATCATAAGCTTCCAGAGAGCAAGGACCACGATTATGTTCCTTTTTAAAATTCCATTGGCTCTTGCCCAGGGCTGGCCAGATCAGTGAAACCATGTTGATCTGAAGGACTGATCTCCTGTCCCCAGTGCCTCTCCTGCTCTTAGACTTTCTGGTATGGTTAGGGTGGGAGGCTGAGCCTCCTGTGGTCCTTCTAGGTGGGCACAGCCGTGGATTCCTCCAAGTCACAGGTTCTTGTGACTTGGTCTCTCTTTGACCTTCCAGTCTGTTCCTGACAACAAGCCCTCTCAGGAGTGGAGTGTCACCTTGACTTGAAAGGACATTCAACTGCAAATGTGGGAATCCTCAAGAAGCCGTAGGCCCCAGAGAATGCCTCTATGGGTGTTGAGCAGGCTGGGGGACAGGGGTGACCTGGTTGGGTTGAAGGGCCTCCTGGCTGCCCCGTCCCAGAAACATCCTCTATGTTCTAGAGCCTGAGATAGAATGGAAGTCCAGCTTTCCTCCAGGGTCCATGGGCACTGCGGTCTTCCCCAGGCCCACCCCAGATCATGACTTTTTTGACATTTGAACTTTGGCAATGACAACCTCAAAGCCTGGGTGGCAGACCTCTCTGCTCCATCCTTAGGGGCAGCCCTTGCAGCTGTGCATGAGTGCTGACGACAGCACTGGGAGCCCTGCTGGATCCTGGGGGAGACATTCAGTGGCCTAGACAGAGGCTGAGGTGTTCCTGGGGTGGTGGTGGGAAGGAGGCGTTTCTGGGCAGGGAGGGGCAGAGAATTGTAATCCCAGTGAAGGGGCTGTCGCAGGCTCCTTGTGGGTTTTTATTTAATCTGGGCCCAGCCCCCTGGCCACGTGGTCAGTGCAATAACTAGACAAGGTGCTTGGGGGCTCAGAGCAGGGAGTGATTAAACCTTCCTGGAGGCAAGGAGAAGCCTCACAGAGAGGTGACCTCTGAATCAGGCTCTGAAGAGTGAACAGAAAAGATGCACAAATACCATACAGGCCTCAAAGCTGCCCACAGCCCCCTTGCTGTGCTCTGGAACGTGCAGCTGGGCAGGGGAGCTTCTGGCTCCAGCTGGCTCCCAAGGGTGGAAGCCTGTGGTGGACCAAGTGCTAAGCGTGTTTCAAAGAAGAGACCAGGTCAGGAGAGTGGCAGGAAAACGTGTTTGAAATATTAACTCAGGAATTTCCCCACTTGGCTGTCCCTCCCAGCCCCACTTGAACTTTAAAGCAGCTGACATAGGTGAGCTCAGTGACCTCAAGTGGGGTCTTTAAAAGAGCTGACTTCCAGGCCTTTTGCCTCAGAGAGGAGGGCAGTTACCAGGCCCGAGATTCTAAAAGCCTAAAGCCACTCCAGAAAGGACAGGACTCTGGATTTAGCCAAAGTACTAGAGATATGGGGGGATTGATGAGAGGGTGAGTTTCTCTGGATATGAAAACAAGATTCTCTGGGATGGAGGAAGGGGAAAGAAGGAAAAGCAAAGACTGGACGACAGAAATGGTGGTTCCTGGTAGGTGGGTGTCCTGTGCTCTGCAAACTGGAAAGAGCCCTGGGAGACCCAGAGAGGAAATGGCTTCTGTGGTGTGTTCAGGCAGAGGTGACACCTTAGCCTCTAAAAGTTTCCATCCCTTTAAAATGTTTCAGAGCAGAGTCCCTTCCCAAGACACCCCCATGGTAGCAGGGAAGCTTCAGTCTTAAGAGGACTGTGACTTTGGAAGTAGGTCTCACATTCCAGTGACTGTGGCTGAAGGGGCAGATGATGAGTGGCTGGGCATGCGGGGCGGGTGTACCGTCTACCTGGGTGGTGCACTCACTGGAGGATCTAGGGGCCAGGGGGTATTTCAGGAGTCCCTCCCCCTTCCCTGTGCTCTTTCCTCACCCCCTGGTTACTCAGTCAAACACGGATTTGGTGTGGCTGGGATTTACAGATGGAAATAAGGCTGCTGATCCGCTAACTTAAAATAGGGACATTAGCCTGGGTGATCCAGGTGAGCCCAGTGCAATCAAGCAGAAGAGTTCGTCAGAGATCTTCCAAGAGTGGGAAGGAAGATCTTGCTGCTGCCTTGTTGCTGGTGCTGAGGGGCCCACATGCAAGGCTTAGAAAGAGACCGCTAGAGCCAGGGGTGACCTTGCCTGACAGCCAGCAAGGGAATGGGGACCTCAGTCCCTCAACCACAAAAAAGTGAATTGGGCTTTTTCCAAATTCCAAACCCCTGAATGCACTTGGAAGATATTTCTTCTCTAAGGTCTCCGATAGAAGTCCTACTTGGCCACGCCTGATTTTAGCCCAGTGAAACCTGTGTTGGACTTCTGACCTGCAGAAACCATGAGACGATATATTTATATTGTTTCAAGCCAATAAATTTGTGGTAATTTGTTATAACAGCAAAAGAAAATTTTTGGATCATACACTTGCAGTTATGCAGGGCACAAAGTAAGTAACATCATGGGACACTGTCGGGGTCCGGGGGTTTCCTTCGAGGTTTTGGGGCGACTCAAAGAGCAAAGAAGGCAGCGGGAGTCGTCATGGAGGGTGCTCAAAGAGGCCACTTTATTCTGCATCGAGCTGTACTTCTCAAACTGCTTCAGTGCTGATTCATGCTTACAGAAGTATTGAAGACGTGCATGCATGTAGCCTTGATGGCCGGGTGCCTGGCCTTCAGGGCGCTTATCTAGCTCCTTTCTCATGGGTACAACATGCTGTGTTTTCAGGTGTCTCAAGGCCAGACATATTTGGGGTGAAGCAGCAAACAGCTATCCTCACAGAACAGTAGGGAAAGTGGGGGCAGGGGGCTTCCCTCCAGACACCCTCCAGACACATGGGCAACCAGAAGACGTTAAAGACCCCATCCCTCAAAGCTCAGGGGAACTTTGACAAGATCCTCAGGTTCAGGGGTAAATTCCAAAGAGATTACCCTGCTATGTCAGTGAGATGGGGATCAGAACACATTGAATTCTGTGATAGGAAAAGGTTGTTTTCTGCATACCTGAATTTGAGGCCTGAGATTGGGACCCAGCCAGGAACAAGAGAGCTCACTTTTGATTAAAATACTAATTAACAAATTAATGTTTCCAAAAGGCTGAGAAGTGCTCCATCCTGGTCAGAGTTTTAAAGGGAAGGAGCAGAGAAGCTGGAGGGTGCTCTGAGATGGTCACCACCAGCTGCAGCCTGTGCCTGGGGGGACCTTCCCAGGCCCATATGCTCTTGGTGTGGCCGCTCTCGTGCTGGTGGAGCTCGGGGGGCCTTGTCTCGTGCTGCTTGGAGGAAATGTCAGCCGTCTGCGGCTCTCAAAACCGCTGGGCTTCTGCTCTGCCTGGCTTCCCCACTGGGAGAAGGCAGGAGTTCCTGTTCCCCAGCTGCAGCAAATTCAGGCAGCCCTGAGTGAGCGAGCGGTCAGACCAGAAGAGGCGAGATTGTAGCCACCAGGGCTGGGCTGGGGGGTCAAAAGGTACAAGCTTCCAGTAATAAAACAACTAAGTCCTGGGGATGTGATGTACAGCATCTTGGCTATAGTTAATAATACTTACTGTATTGTATATTTGAAAGTTGCCAAGACTAAATCTTGAAAGTTCTTATCACAAGGAAAAAAAACCTGTTGACTATGTATGATGGATGGTAACTAATCATGGTGATTGTTTCACAGTATTTAGAAATATTGAGTCATTATGTTGTGCACCTGCAGTGAATAGTGTTATATGTCAATAAAAAAAAAAGTGATGGGAGAGGGCTGATGGCCCTCGCATGGGTGACTAGGGTAGCCAGGGCTCTGAGCCCAGGTGCTGAGCTATGTGCTCCCAGTACATGACTGCTGATGTTCCCATGGCTATTTAATGACCTGCCTTAGATGGGCTTTGGTGTCCTGCGTACAGCGGGGCATCCAGGAGCCTTGGGGAGGCTCTGGGAGAGTGAAGTCCTGTGGTGCACCGGTGAGGGGGCTGCTCCTTGATCCAAGGAACTCGTTACAAATCCTGGCTTTCTTAAGAAATCTTACCCGTGATGTTGCACAAAAGGTCTAGGGAGGGAAATTTTGTAATTGTAGGATTCTATGATCCTGTTTAAGATGTTTTATCAATAGTTAGGAAAGAACGTTTACTAGGAGTCAACATGCGCCCTGTGCAGTGACATTTGTGGTTTCTGGCTGTTCACTGTCTAAACTTCACTCCCTAATAGGGCCCATCCTTTCCCTTTTGGGGACCACACTCGGGGTGGGGCAGTGCCCTTTTCCTAGAACCCGAACAGGCAGATCCTCCCCTCCTCTCTACAAGGGTCGGGCGCATGCCTTTGAGTTGGCCAGATACACTTTTTGTCCTGGAAATTGTCTCTGGTCTCTCTCTCTCACTTTAGACTCCTATTAGGTAGATATTGAGCCTGCTGGAATTGTTATCTTTCTCCATCTTTCTCTCCCATTTTCTAGTTATTTTGTTCCCTTTACTGGACAGTTTCTCTCTTATCTTCCAGAGTTTTGTTGAATTTATTACTTTAACT
Source organism: Smutsia gigantea (assembly GCA_032199065.1). NCBI lineage: Eukaryota > Metazoa > Chordata > Mammalia > Pholidota > Manidae > Smutsia > Smutsia gigantea. The sequence continues at coordinate 26,156 of JAVSCE010010562.1, read as the reverse complement.
ATTGTAATTCTAACTCCCCAGGTCTTTTCTGTTTTCTGATTATTCCTTTCCTTCCTTTAAATACAGCATTCTTTGCTTGTTTCACAGATGCATATAGTCTTAGTCTGTTCAGGCTGCTATAACAAAATACCACTGACTGGGTAGCTTATGAACAACAGAGGTTTATCACTCACAGTTCTGGAGGCTGGCCGTCCAGGATCAAGGCACCAGCATGGTCACCATCTGGTGTGTGCCCTCTTCCTGGTTCAGAGCCAGCACCTTTCCTGTGTCCTTCCATAAGTCAGACAAAGAAAGACAAATACTGTGATTTCACTTCTATGTGGAATCAAAACAAAAAAAGGGGAAGAGGGTAGAGATCTCTCTGGAACCTTTTTTATAAGGCACTAATCCTGATGACGATGCCCCCTTCTGATCTAATCACTTCCCCAAAGCCCCACCTCCTAATATCACTTCTGGGGGCCAGGATTTCAATATGTGAATTGGGGGAAGGGGCACACAAACTCAGACCATAGTACATATCTTCTCGTATTTCACGGACAACATTATTTGTAATTTTTTTTCTTTTAAGTATTCCTCTGATCCCTTTATGGGGTCTCTTTCTCAGCTCTGAGCTGCTTTTATTCTGATTGCTTGGTCTCTAACCTTTTAGCGACAGGCACAAAAAAGTGAGTTGAAAACTCCCTGGGCTTTCCTGCCCTATCAGCCCATAAGTAACAACAATCATGTTGTTTTCTGTGCTCCACTTTTTTCCCTGAATATTACAACCCTTTCAATTTTTTGATATGTTCCATCACATTAATGACTGTTTACTTATAATTTCCCAATTGTTTTGTTGGGCATTAAGTTATTCCTTTTTTTTCCTCTCTCTTACAAGGTTAGTTTGCTATAAAATGTCTTCTACATATGGCTTTTATTCCATCTAAATCATTGTCTTGGAATACATTCTGGGAGTGGAATTATCAGGTCAAATGCTTGAGGGCATTGTCATCACTTTTCTGTGTGTTGCCAAGTTTCTTTTTAAGGATGGTGGATACGGGTCTGATGTCAGCAGCAATGAGTACAGCCCTTCAAGCACATGACTTCCAAGTCTGTCTTTATTGTTGCGTGCTTCAGAAGTACAGACTAGTACAAAAAGGGAAAAAAGTACAAAACAGTATTCATTTGAATCTCATTATTGTTTGAATTTGTCTTTCTTTGGTTACTGCTGAGGTTGAACATCCGTTCATATGAAATTGGGAAAATTTAGCCTGGAGAAACATGAGCAAGCCCACTGGATATAGAAGAGCCCCTCAAAGGACTTTTAAATAGATGCAAAAGCAAAATATTCTGTATTGGTGTGTTGGCAGTGGTTTTCTTTTTGTGTGTGTTGCTTCTCAATTATTATTGAGAAATAATTAACACACATCCCTGTATATGGAAGCAACCTGAGTGCCCATCAGTGAATGAATATGAATGAATAAAGAATATGTGGTACGTATACCCAATGAAATATTACTCAGTCATACAAAGAGTGAAATCTTGCCATTTGTGACAACATGGATGGACCTAGAGGATTACTCTGGTGTTTGCTTTCTGCGACTTATTTCACTTAGTATATGATTTCACTCACACGTGTGATTTAAAAAACAAACAAAACAGACTCTTAAATATAGAAAACAAACTGGTGGTTGCCAGAAGGGAGAAGGGTGGGGATTGGGTGAAATAGGTGAGGTACAAATTTCCAGTTATAAAATAAGTCATGGTGAGGAAAGTACAGCATGGGGAACATAGTCAATAGTATTGTAATAACTGGTGTGGTGACAGATGGTGACTACACTAATCATGGTGAGCATTTTGTAATGTATATAAAGGTGTCTACACCTGAAAGTAATATAATGTGTCAGCCACAATTCAATAAAACATTTGTTTAAAAGACTACATCAATGAGAAAAAATATCAAGACTGTGAAGGTTTTTCACATTTCAAGGTTGAAGTGAATGAATTAAAACTAATTTATTTTTCTTTTCATAGATGTCTAATAAAAATTATTGATGGATTCTCTAAAAAAAGTTTAAGGCATGATAGTTTGATTTACCATCACTTATGTTGATCAATATGTATATTGTGAAGTGATTACAATAAGTTTGGGTAACATCCGTCATCTCATATAGATAAAAAAAGGAGAGAAATGTTCTCCTTGTGATGAGAACTTGTCGGATTTACTCCAACCACTATAATCGCGCAGCAGTGTTAGCACACAGTTAGTGACTGACGGCAGTCATTCCGTTGCACATTCCAACTAGACCCTCATCCTTTTTACTCCGCCTTGGGCAATGAAGTTCCTCCTATAGCTCCTTTTAAAACATCAAAGATGTTTTTTCAAGGTAGAAAGTACAAAAATGATACCTAATAATAATTAGTATCTGTCTGACTCTGTGCCAAGTGTTTTACATGCATTATTCAATTGTTTATTTACATTTTTAATTGAAGTATCACTGATGTACAATCTTATATTGTCAAGTATACAACACAGTGATTCAGCAGTTACTCATATTATTAAATCCCCACCCCCTCTAGTGCAGTTACTATCTGTCAACATAGGAAGATATTACAGAATCATTGGCTATATTCTCCATGCTATACTACTATCCCTGTGACCAACTTGTATTATAATTGAGAATTTTTTGTTCCCCTTTATCCTCACCCTCCCCACCCATCCATCCCAACCCCTCCCCCATGGTAACCACCAGTCCCTTCTCAGTGTCTATGAGTCTCCTGCTATTTTGTTCATTTTGTTTTGTTTTTACGTCCCACAAATAAGTGAAATCATATGGTATTTGTCTTTCTCTGCCTGGCTTATTTCACTGAGCATAACACCCTCTAGGTCCATCCATATTGTCACAAATGGCAAGATTTCTTTTTTTAATGGCTGAATAATATTCCATTGCATATGTGTATCACATCTTCTTCATCCATTCATCTGTTGATGGATACTTAGGTTGCTTCCATGACTTAGCTATTATAAATAATGTGGTGATAAACACAGGGGTGTATATATCTTTTAGAATCAGGGATTTTGTTTTCTCTGGGTAAATTCCTAGAAGTGGAATTACTGGGTTATATGGTATTTCTGGTTTTAGTTTTCTGAGGAATCTCCATACTGCTTTCCACAGTGGCTGCACCAATTTACATTCCCATGGATAGTGTAGGAGGGCTCCCTTTTCTCCACATCCTTGCCAACTTGTTACTTCTTGTCTTTGGGATATAGTGGCCATTCTGACTGGTGTGAGGTGATATCTCATTGTGGTTTTGATTTGCATTTCCTTGATGATAAGCAAAGTGGAGGATCTTTTCATGTGCCAGTTGGTCATCTGTATTTCTTCTTTGGAAAAACTTCTGTTAACGTCCTCCACCCATTTTTTGATCTGGTTATTTATTTATTTTTTTGGTGTTAAAGCATACAAGCTCTTTATATATTTTGGATGCTAACCCCTTATCAGATAAATCATTTACAAATATATTCTCCCATACTGTAGGTTGCCTTTTTGTTCTGCTGATGGTGTCCTTTGCTGTAGCTTTTTAGTTTGATGTCATCCCACTGGTTCATTTTTTATTTTGTTTCCCATGCCTGAGGAGATGTGTCCAGGAAAAAATTGTTCATGCTTATTTTCTGGAGATTTTTGCTTATGTTTTCTTCAAAGAGTTTTATGGTTTTATGTCTTACATTCAGGTCTTTGATCCATTTCAAGTTTACCTTTGTGTATGGATTTAGACAGTAATCCAGTTTCATTCTCTTGCATGTAGCTGTTCAGTTTTCCCAACACCAGTTATTGAAGAGGCTGTCTTTTCCCCACTGTATATTCATTGCTCATTTATCATATATTAATTGACCATATATGTGTGGATTTATATATGGGCTCTCTATTCTGTTCCATTGATCTATGGGTCTGTCCTTGTGCCAGTACCAGTCCTTGTGCCAGTACCACACCGTTTTAATTACTATAGCTTTGTAGTATATCTTGAAGTCTGGGAGCATAATACCCCCAGCTTTGTTCTTTCTCAGGATGGCTTTGGCTGTTTGGGGCCTTTTGTGGTTCCATGTGAATTTTAGAATTATGTGTTCTAGTTCACTGAAAAATGCTGTTGGTATTTTGATAGGGATTGAGCAGAGTGTGTAACAATAGATTTCTGTGTGTTAATTTTCTATCCTACAACTTTGCTGAATCCAGTTATTCTAATAGTTTTTGGTGGAGTCTTAGGATAGGCTATACCTCATTTAGTACTGAGTTCCCTGTCATTTGAAGTGTTCATGAAATAGATGACAGCTGTTAGACTCTTGAGAGGATCTGATTTGGGAGGGAAGTTGAATCATGCACTGTAAGTTTCTGTGAATTAAATTTTCCCTGTGGGCAAGTGGCAAGGGTAAGACCAGCAGTCCCTGTAAGCCAGCAGGCCCCCAGCAGGAGCAGCAGCTGTGCTTGCTAAAATGGAAATGTACTTACGAACAAGCAGGCTGTTTCAAGAGGGTGGTCCTGGCAGTCTCTCCTGAAGATGCAGAAGAATAGTTTGAAAAACCAAGAGCAGCTTTTGCACCATGATTTGTGGAGAGAGTAGGGTGGGGGAACCATCCTTGGTGCCCAGGAAGATAATACAGGGGAACTGGGCTGGTGCATTGTGGAACAGAGCCTGCCTCCTTCCAATTGCTTGCCTGATTAACAGATATTTGAGATGTTACCAAGGTCTGTGGACTCGGTATGTGTGATGATGGATGGTGGGTTAAAAGATGAATGAGATCCAGTACCACTCTTCCTTCATTGTTCTAGTTTTCTTTATCTTACTGGATTTCTGGAATACTCTTAGAGGAGTAACAAAGCCCAACTAAGTTGCTGAGGGATATGGATGTCTTTGGGAGGGCTGGTTCAAGAGAGAAGTTGGAAATTTATATGTGTGTTTGTTTGTTCATGAGCACAGGGTATCCATTCAAGCTTCAGATTTCCTAACACTGGATTAAGTAAAATCTGAGTGGGTTAGTGCTCAGGAAGGTTTACTTTACCCAGAAGCAGACCCTGAGATCAGGATTTGAGTACAACTTGTTTATCTGGAAGGTGAAGGAACCCCAGGTCGGGGAGTGGAAAGTGAGGCAGGGATGGCAGTCACCACTAAGACGACTGGGACTTCATCATCCCGGGGGTGACGTATCCTCAGACGCAGCCTCCACAAGGTGAGTAGCCATTGGGAGGCTGTTCCTGGGGTTTTTTAATTCCCCTGCACTCCCAGCCTGCCGCAAGGACAGAAAGAGTGGTCTCAGCACCAGTGAATACTGTGAGACAAAGAACTGTAAGTGCTGGCAGGTGACATCATTGAGTGATGAGTGGTAAGAGAGATGGACAGGCCACCAAAAGCATCTGCCGCTGTGTTTTTCAGTAGGAATAAAAGTTCCCTTGAATGAGGCTAGTGTGCATTTGGAAGCAAGATGGATCCCAGCGAGCTCTTTCTCAAGCCTGAGGTTGACCAGCACCTCTGTATAAAGAAAGGTGTTGGGTCTGTGTGCTTCATAACGGCAGCTGGCCAAGGAGGCATGGGTGTGGCTGACATCCAGCCTGAGTTCTGCTCAATATGAACCATGTGGATCAGAGACACTCCCAGTAGACTGTATTCAAACTCTGAGAGGAGGGGAGGTGAGGGCTTGAAGTCTGGTGAGGGTGACAAGAAGGTGTAGAGAAGGAAAACTGGGTATAAAGTCCCAAGATGTGCCCACCTTCCGCTGCTGGTTGTTCTCTGCCAAAACAGGAAGGGGCTTGGCCTCCAGGGAGTGCCCTGGAATTTTGTCATGTATAATCTACAAGCACTTCCTGTTTGTTCTAGAGGGGACAACCTTGCAGACCTACCTGTGACCTCACCTAGCTGAGGTGGCTCTCACAGCAGAAGCATGAACTTGCAAATTCTCCCAGCTCTGCTCCTAACAAGCCACGTGACCCTGACAAATCACGGAGATGACTGGGCCTGTTTTTCCAACTATAAAATAATAAGGAAGTTGGAAAAGATTTCCACTTACGGCCATTCAGGTATGAAATCTGATGATTCTATGGTTTTGGATACATGATTTCATAAATACTTGTCTGTCCTGAATCTCTACTGTACTAGGGAGAATTAAATTCAACTAAGAGTAACAGAAAAGCCCCAAATAAACAATAAAAACTTCTCATTTTCAAAAAGTCCAGATGTAGAAATTTTAGGGCCAGTATGTTACTCTGTGGTATCAGTTCTATTTTGTTCTCTGCTATGACACTTTCATTCCCAAAGTTTTCTCCTCAACCAAAGGTGGCTTCTGGAGCTCCAGCCATTACACACATATTCCAGCATAGGAGGAGGTAGAAGAGCATGTAGAGGAAACACCAATTGTCTTAAAAGAAGATTCCCAGAAGCTACTGTGAAGTTTTTGCTTATATGACATTGGCCAGAACTTAGTCATATGACCACACCCAACTACAAAGAAATCTGGGAAGTGTAGCCTTATTCTAGGCATCTACGTTTCAGATAAAATTGTGGGCTCTAAGAAAGAAGAGCAGAGCAGATATTGGGAGTCACTGCCCCTACATTAAATGGCTCTAGGTGCAGGACTGGCCAAATAAGCCATTCTATTTTGTTTCTGCCTCTTATCTCAGGGGTCTCCACTTTGAGTCTGCCCCTCTGGCTCTGCAGGCAATTTGATGTTACTAGCTTCAACTTTTGGGTCCTATTTCCCATAGGTTCCTCATTAGTGATACAGAAATAGTACTTCATTTAGTCTTGCTTGCAATGATTTATTTCAACAAAGGATACAAAGAAGAATTAGCAAAGGAAAAAGATGCATGGGGCAAAATCTTGAGGAAACTAGGTTTATGCTTGCATGATCTCTGTCCCAGAGAAGTCACACAGAATGTGTTTGATTTCCCCCAGCAAGGAGCTGCATGTGTGAAATGTCCACCAGGGAAGCTCACTAGAGACTCCGTGTTCAGGTTTAACCGAGAGCTGGACGTGTAAGTGCGTTCAGCCTAGCAGGGACCGAAGTTCTAGACACCCAGAAGGAAAGCAGGTGTTCAGTATAAATCACATTATACAATTTATGTCCAGCAAGCCACTCTTCTGAGTCCTGGGAATGGTGGGAGGCCTCCTGAAATTCAAGTTTCCAGATGCCAGCCATGGATGGGCCAACTTTGCAAGCAGGTTTTTGCAGTTATGATCTGTATTAGAAAGAGAATGGCTTTCATTCATACAGAGACCTGGACAAAAGCCGACTGGATTTATGCACTTTCTGTGTCTTGCACAGTGCCTGGCACATAGAATTCCTCAAAGGGTGTTTGATGGTTGAATGAGGGAGTGAGTGAATGAATGAGGAACATACAGATGAATGGCTTGTAGCTTGGCTCACAGGAAGACTATCATATGAATTTGGGCTGAGGGATAAGGAAGAAGTCTTCCCTAGGCAATTTCTGAAAGAAAACACAGAAAATGAGGTTTCAGTGTTTATTGAGAGCCTAGTTTGCAATTAATTCAAATTCAGGTTGTTTCTTGTGTCGCTGTTGTTTTTGTTTAATTGTATGTTTTGGTAAATAAGAGTTTTTAAGCACTATTAGCAGCATAGTGCTAGGAGTAGAGCAAGTGTTTAATAAACTGTACATACTATTTTACTTCAGTGAAGTTTAGGTATCATTTTTCAGCTAAAAAATATTTAAAAACACACAGAATAGGCCAGTTTGGGAGGATTGCTGCCACCCAGTGGATTCTCTGGAGAAAGACAAGAATTTGAAACCTGCTACAGAGTTTGATGCATTTGGCTTTCCGAGTCAATAAGTACTTTATGAGGGGCCAAAGATAGCGTGCAGAAATGAGTATTGCACAGTCCTCATCTTCCAGGGGCTCACAGGAGCCACAGGACTGGAAGGGACTTTCTCAAACTCTAAGCCTCAGTATTCTGGTGGGAGGGGTTGGGCGGAAGACTTGTGAGGATAACTCATTGAAGATAAACTACTGGAGAAATTTTTCAATGAAATTTTTTCTTAGACCTTAGATGTCTGCCACTTTTTACTCTAGTGGGTGCTATAAAATAAGCAATTAATGAATGACTATTTAGAAAACCCCAAAATTGTGGCAACAGATGTTCACACTTAGTTGGACCACACTTTGTGGGCACATATACTCCCGACAATGATTTGCTGTTGTGTTTTATAATGTATAAGTTTGATATTTCTTTGCAGGTTAAACTTACTGAAGGGGAGACTTGTGTGCTAGACATAGCTTGGAAAAAGGATTGAAATGAATCTTTTTTTAGGGTTCTTTGAATTGAAGCTGTGACTTCCTAGGGCAGGTTTGGGACCTCGCCTCTGCTGCCCGTGGGGGAACTAGGCTCAATGGCTTTTGGTGGAATTTCTAGGGTGAAGGATGTGGCCTGGTCTAAATACAGGCATCTTTTACATTTTTTTTTAATTTTGGTATCATTAATATACAATTACATGAGCAACATTGTGGTTACTAGACTCCCCCCATCATCAACTCCCCACCACATACTCAATTACAGTCACTGTCCATCATTATAGTGAGATGCTATAGAGTCACTACTTGTCTTCTCTGAGTTGTACAGCCCTCCCCGTGCCCCCCCCTACATTATGTGTACTAATCGTAATGCCCCTTTTCCCCCCTTATCCCTCCCTTCCCACCCATCCTCCCCAGTCCCTTTCCCTTTGGTAACTGTTAGTCCGTTCTTGGGTTCTGTCAGTCTGCTGCTGTTTTGTTCCTTCAGTTTTTGCTTTGTTCTTATACTCCACATATGAGTGAAATCATTTGGTTCTTGTCTTTCTCCACCTGGCTTATTTCACTGAGCATAATACCCTCTAGCTCCATCCATGTTGTTGCAAATGGTAGGATTTGTTTTCTTCTTATGGCTGAATAATAGGCATCTTTTACTTTTAAGAACAAATCTAAGACAGTAGGAGCTGAACAAACCTGGTCTAGTTTGTAGGGGCCGAAGAACTGAGTTGGGGTCCAGCCTTGGTGGTGTGAGGAGGCAAAGCCAAAGCTGTTTGTTTTATTTCCATTTTACCTTTTCCCATTTATATCACTGAGTCACCTATACTCCTCTTAGCCATTATGCTACTGAACCAATTTAAACTGCTCATTGGTTTCTTTGACACTTTCTTCTCTTCTCTTCCTTCTTAGAGAAGCAGCAGCTGGGCGGGCGCTTTAGAGCAGCGGAGGTGCTTGTGCAGCCGCCCCTCTCTGCCTGACTCTGCCTCTGGCTGGCGTCACCAGAAACACATTCTGAGTTGGGAGTGCGGGGACTGGAGGTGGCCCTGGCTTTTCCTGCGACCCACTTCCCTCCCCCTGGTGCAGGTCCCTTTGGCTTTTCTTACATCTGCTCCCTCTGTGAGGGCTGGGCACAGCCCAGGTCACAGCCCTCTGTGCTCTGCCCTCTCACCCAGCTGACCTCCCACATCAGCCCCTATGGGGGCTCCTTCCTCAACTCCAGGCCCCCGTCAGGATCCCTGGGTTTATAAGGCTTCAGAAGATGAGCCCGGGGCCTGATCTGTGGTGGTCACCACCTCTGCCCTTGCTTTGTGGCTACCGATGCTCCTGTGGTGATCTGGGTCTCCATAGTGTGTGGTGGGGGTGGGGCACTTTTTTCCAGGATGGCTGCTCTGGTGTCCTCAGGCTGCACCTGCTTGCCATCACAGGCTTGCTGCCTGGAGCTCTGGCCTCTGCTCCAGGGTGTGGACCAAGTGTCTAGTCTACAGTCACCAACAGGTGCCCCATCAGATGCTCCTCCCACCTTCCCCCACCACATAGGGGGTGTGGGCACCGGCAACCCCAGACCCTGCCACCCCTCTGCTCCCAGGCTTGGGGATCCCTTTCTCTCCTTCCTCAGGCCATCCTCCCTCTGCACCTTGAGCCATTCCAGTTTTAGTCCTTGGTTAAGTCTGACTACTCCAAACAGTATACCTGATGCTATTTTATTTTTTCAGGTAGGCTTTAGAAACCCAAAGATGATCCTACACCTACGATCATTGAGGTTGTTCAGAATGTGGTGGGTGGTACCTTGAGCCACAGACCCGTCTCCCTCTCACAGTTCCCTTTCCCCAGTCTCCCCACGCAGGCAGAGGGTAGCATGAGCTCATTATCTCAGGGAGGATGTGGGAGGTGCAAACTGAGCCCTTAGGGGAAGTTCAGGGTTTGGAGGAGTAACTGCAGGAAGACTGGGAATAGACGAACTTTCCTGGGCAAAAGCAAGGGCGAGGATGAGGCTTCCTCTTCAGCCTAGGAAAAGACTCTCCCACACCGAGAGGGCGAGCGAACAGACGTCCGTAGAGCATGCAGCCCTGCAGGTCCAAACAGATTTGGGGGTCTCACTTGTTTTAGCCTCAGAATAAGGATGCTCCTGACTATGGTCATGTCAGGAGGAACCTGTGCGGACAGACACCCCCCCCAGCCCTTCCCCCGACCCCCCCTTTGGTGCTGAGAAGGCACCCAGGGTTGGTCTTGGGAGAAGAGTGGTGACCCCAAGAAAACCCAAAGTAAGTGTTTCTCTGGAGTTTGGCGGGGAAGCTTTCAAAATAAAAACAAGTTGACATTTGGGGATTAAATCAGTTATTTTTCTCACAAACCTGAGTTTAAGGCCTAATTCACATCTACTGTACAGCAGAGGAGGTGGGCAATGGGAGGAACATAGTTTTCATTCTTTTACGATAAGCTAAGGAATAGGCCACAGTGACTTCCAGTCAGGGGTCCAGCCAGAAGAGGGGAGCAGTCATTCTGTAGGCCTCATTCAGGTAAGAACATTTAGGCAACCTTACGAGGTTTAACATGGTGGGCCAGGAAGGAGGCGCTCCTTTGCACGTGCCCGCAGCTGGAGCTCCTCGGGCGGTGGGCAGGCAGAGGGCTGTGACGGCTGAGGACGGGGTCCCCCAGGCTGTTCGCAGGGGTGCTGCGCCAAGACCCTTTAGCCCTCTGTACGGCGACAGTCCCCACTGCAGAAGTGGGCTGTGCTCTAGAACTGTCAACCACATATTTGGAGCCGAAGAGACAATTCTCCAGACTCCTCTCAAAAAATTAGTCCTATCAGTCCGGATAGTCACTGGACTGTTTTCTGCTAGTTTTGTGTTTTGCTTATGAGAGCAGCTTTTGTACACAGAAAACATAATTTATGGCTATTTTGGCTTTTAAAACTAGTATTTGATTAAAGATACAAATTGTAAGCCTTAAATTTATGAGTTCAACTTAAAAAAAATCTTATTCACTTTATTTTATAAATGTACAAACCTATTACTCTGAAGCAATATTTCTCCTTTAAGCTTTTGATTAATTTTTAGTCCCATTTACAAACTTAGTTAATTAAATTTTCTTAAGCATTTTAAATTGTACTTGTAAATTTAATATATTAATCTAAAATAATAAACTAGTACATTAATTTGTAATATACTGTAAGTTTAATGTTTAAATTTAATTTGTAAATTTAATTTTTCTGTCTTTTGACAAAACCTACTTAGGTACTTAAGTGACTCTTATAAATGTAACAAACTTGTGAATATTGTGGGTTATAAGTTATCTTAACCATCTCACTATTACCTATATATTCAACCAAAGTGTCCCACAACTTTTAATCATTTAAAATCACAAGTCTAAAATCAAATACTCAACTATACATTTTTCACTGGAATCACAAGTTCAATTTATGAGATTCTCTAATATGTCAAATTCTCTAAAATATTTCAGACAGTTTGGTGGGAATGCAAATTAGTTCAACCATTGTGGAAAGCAGTATGGAGGTTCCTCAAAAAAATCAAAATAGAAATACCATTTGACCCAGGAATTCCACTCCTAGGAGTTTACCCTAAGAATGCAGCAGCCCAGTTTCAAAAAGACAGATGCACCCCTATGTTTATCCCAGCACTATTTACAATAGCCAAGAAATGGAAGCAACCTAAGTGTCCATCAGTAGATGAATGGATAAAGAAGATGTGGTACATATACACAATGGAATATTATTCAGCCATAAGAAGAAAACAAATCCTACCATTTGCAACAACATGGATGGAGCTAGAGGGTATTATGCTCAGTGAAATAAGCCAAGCCGAAAAAGACAAGTATCAAATGATTTCACTCATATGTGGAGTATAATAACAAAGAAAAAAACTGAAGGAACAAAACAGCAGCAGACTCACAGAACCCAAGAATGGACTAATAGTTACCAAAGGGAAAGGGACTGGGGAGGATGGGTGGGAAGGGAGGGGTAAGAGGGAAAAAGGGGCATTACAATTAGCAGACGTAATGTTGGGGGGCATGCGGAGGGCTGTACAACTCAGAGAAGAGAAGTAGTGACTCTATAGCATCTCACTATGCTGATGGACAGTGACTGTAATGCGGTTGGTGGGGGGACCTGATGAAGTGGGTAGTTTAATAACCATAATGTTGCACATGTAATTGTAGATTAATGATACCAAAATAAATTTAAAAAAATATTTCAGACAGTTTAAATACCATGAATTTAACGATAATCCCCAAGCACCACACAAAAACATTAGAATAAGGGGTTCAGCATCTCTTTACTTAATTCTAAGTTCCTTAGTAATAAAAGACACTTATCCATTAAAGAAGCTATACTGTCTCAAGAAATTTGGGGTGAACCTCACAGTGAGTTCAGGTCATTTATTAATCAAAGCTTTGGGCAAGGATGTGAGATTGGAACTGTGGATACTGAAGGTGATTTTCTCATGACTCCAGAGGAAAGGTTGAGCCCTCTTTACAGTCCCAGTTATTAGGGACCCCAAGTATATGGTCTCCAAACAGCAGCACCTCACAACTCACTGCTCTAGGTTCATGTTATAAATGACCTAGTTCTCAAGTTTCCTCACTTCTAGACCAGGTTCTTTTTTTGTTGCATGAATATATTCCAAGTAATCTTCTTAGCCTGGGCAATGAAAAAATGCTTACAGATGTTTAAATAATAGATAACTGGATTCTGTACCTTTCTCATCCTCTTTGTAGCCCAGCACCAAAATCAAGCTAAAGATGAACCCCTATAATAATTCTGAGATGTAGAGTTAACCTGGGAGAAGTGAGAGAAGAGCTTCCTTTCTCTTTTTTAGGTGGAGGCAAAATGTGTTCCACCTCCCTCTCTGCACATGCTTTGCACCAGGGCCTCTTCCTCATGCCCCCAGAGCCGCCCTCCTGCCCAAAGAACTCTCTCCACATCCATGGGATTCTGCCCAGGCAGGCCATTTCCCCATAGTGACATGCCTCTCCTCTTGGTCACGCCTCTCATTCCCTCAGGGCCCTTGAACTCAGAAGACAGGAAGATAGACAATGAATGAATTCATCCTAGTTGGTGAGTGACTGATGGCTGCTCTTACTCCTGGAGGTGCTAATAAGAGGACCTTACTACCTGGATGCGAGTCTGCTAGGAATCTGAGTTGCTGTGCTAAAGGTGAAAACAAGCATTAAAAAATGCCAGGTTGTGAACTGGGGGAGAGGGCATCATACCAATAGTTCATTCCCCTAGTGGACATCTGGCTCGCCTCTCAAGTGCTTCCTGATTTCACAACTTTTTCCACTTCTCCACTTCTTTCTTTCTTTATTCCACAAATAAGATTTTTATTTGAAACCATTAAAAGCCTGAAATTCCAACAGGTCTTGAATTGGTGGCTCAAATCCATCAGCTTGTTTAGCTTTAGCATCTGTCTCATCCCCGGTAGCTTTTCCAGAACTATCTTCATCATGAAGCTCCCTGAGTTTTCCCAATTCAAAAGCGGGCTTTTTCAGTATTTTCACTTTTCTAACAAAGATATCATGATGTGCATGAATAGATCAGAAAGCCTTTTCTATATCTTTACCAGTGTTGTCTGGAATCAGTTTATTGACCAACTTCTTTCAAGTCATTTGTTTGCACTTTTTGGGTCATGACTTCCACCATCGTCTTCAGGATTTGGTGGAGGTGTGGAGCATAAGAGCTCTTCTGAATCTGATTGTTGTGCTTTTTAGTAAAACCAACAAAGAATAGATGAAGCAAATAACCATCAGTCATCTTGACGACAACATGAGTTTCAGTCATGGTCTGCAGCTTTTGACCATGGAGCACAATTTGTCATGGAAATTAGGCAATTTTTGCCCTGAACATCCTTAGTAATTAGCTTGAATTTTCTAAATGCATCTTCATCATTCTGCTGGTCAGCAAAACTCACTGTAAAACACTACCCTTGAGGCCATCAGATGCAAATTGGGTTCCTTGAGGTCTTGTGGCTAGTGTTTTTCCAATATTTCTCATATTGACATGGCTGGTGGTTTCACGTCTTAACAACCTTTCTTAGAAAATGGATCAACCAATTTCTTCTTGGCTCTCCTTTCGCTGCCTTTCATAAGGTGCTTGTTCTTGCCCATCGCTGAGAATCGCCTTTTTTTTTTAACTGAATATATTTAACATATAACGTTGTATAAATTTAAAGTGTACAATGTGTTAATTTGATACATTTATATTTTGTAATATAATTGCCATTGTATTGATATTTGACACCTTTATGACATTACATAAGTATCCTTTCTTTTTAGTGGTTGAGATAACTTTTAGTCTCAGCAAGTTTGTAGTACAGTATTGTCTGTATTCATTATACAGACTTTATTATACAGGTTCATTATACAGCGTTTTACATCTCTATGACTATTTACTACTAATTGTAACTTTGTTCCCTTGAACAACATTAATCGTTTATCCTCCCACTCCCCATCCTCTGGTAACCACCATTTTCCTGTTATTTACATATTTGACTTTTTTACACTGTATATATAAGTGATATACAGTATTTGTCCTTCTCTGACTTCTCTCACCTAGCATAAAGTGCTCAAGTTCTATCCCTGTTGTCATAAATGGCAGGATATCCTCCTTTTTCATGGCTGAACCATATTCTATTGTGTATGTATATTACACCTTTTTATCCATTCATTGGGCATTTAAGTTGTTTCCATATCTTGGCTATTGTGAATAATGCTGTGATAAACATGGTAATGTATATACCTATTTGAAATCCTGTTTTCCTTTTGGCAAATCCCCAGAAGAGGAATTGCTAGCTTGTATGAAATTTCTATTTTTAATTTTTTGGAGGAAAATTCATATTGTTTTCCATAGTGGTTAGACCAATTTACATCCCACCTGTACACAGGTTCCCTCCTGACCACATCCTTGCCAGGACCTGCTGACTCTTGTCTTCTTGAGATTGCCTCACACCTTTAGAATGGTTACCTCGTTATGACTTTGATCTGCATTTCCCTGATGCTTAGTGATGGTCAGCATCTTTTCATGTGCCTGTTAGTTCTTCTATCCATTTTTTAAAATTTTGGTATTGTTAATCTACAATTACATGTGCAATATTATGGTTACTAAACTCCCCACTTCATCAGTCCTTCCCACATACCCCATTACAGTCACTGTCCATCAGTGTTGTGAGATGCTACAGAATCACTACTTGTCTTCTCTGAGTTGTACAGCCCTCCCCATTCCGCGCCCCTACATTATGTCTGCTAATCGTAATGTCCCTTTTTCCTCCTTGTCCCTCACTTCCCACCAATCCTCCTCAGTCCCTTTCCCTTTGGTAACTGTTAGTCCATTCTTGGGTTCTGTGACTCTGTTGCTGTTTCGTTCGTTCAGTTTTTTCTTTGTTCTTATACTCCACATATGAGTGAAATCATTTGATACTTGTCTTTTTCCGCCTGGCTTATTTGACTGAGCATAATACCTTCTAGCTCCATCCATGTTGTTGCAAATGATAGGATTTGTTTTCTTCTTATGGCTGAATAATATTCCATTGTTTATATGTACCACATCTTCTTTATCCATTCATCTACTGATGGACACTTAGGTTGCTTCCATTTCTTGGCTATTGGAAAGAGTGCTGCAATAAATATACGGGTGCATATGTCTTTTTCGAACTCGGCTTCTGCGTTCTTAGGGTAAATTCCTAGGACTGGGATTCCTGGGTCAAGTGGTATTTCTATTATGAGGTTTTTGATGAACCTCCATACTGCTTTCCACAATGGTTGAACAGATTTGCATTCGCACCAGCAGTGTAGGAGGGTTCCCCTTTCTCCACATGCTCACTAACATTTGTGGTTTGTGTTTTGGATGGTGGCCATTCTTACTGGTGTGAGGTGATATCTCATGGTGGTTTTAATTTGCATTTCTCTGATGACTAGCGATGTGGAGCATCTTTTCATGTGCCTGTTGGCCATCTGAATTTCTTCTTTGGAGAAGTGTCTATTCAGAGGCTCTGCCCATTTTTTAGTTGGATTATTTGCTTTTTGTTTGTTGAGGTGTGTGAGTTCTTTATATATTTTGGATGTCAACCCTTTATCAGATACGGTTTTTATGAATATATTCTCCCATACTGTAGGATGTCTTTTTGTTCTACTGATGGTGTCCTTTGCTGTACAGAAGCTTTTTAGCTTGATATAGTCTCACTTGTTCATTTTTGCCTTTGTTTCCCTTGCCCAGGGAGATATGTTCATGAAGAAGTTGCTCATGTTTATGTCCAAGAGATTTTTGCCTAGGTTTTTTTCTAAGAGTCTTATGGTTTCATGACTCACATTCAGGTCTTTGATCCTTTTTGAGTTGACTTTTGTGCATGGGGTTAGACAGTAATCCAGTTTTATTCTCTTATATGTAGCTGTCCAGTTTTTCCAACACCAGCTGCTGAAGAGGCTGTCATTTTCTGATTGTATATCCATGGCTCCTTTATCGTATATTAATTGACCGTATATGTTAGGGTTAATGTCTGGGCTTTCTATTCCATTCCAGTGGTCTGTGGGTATGTTCTTGTGCCAGTACCAAATTGTCTTTAGTACTGTGGCTTTGTAGTAGAGCTTGAAGTCAGGGAGCGTAATTCCCCCTGTTTTATTCCTCCTTCTCAGGATTGCTTTGGCTATTCGGGGTCCTTTGTGCTTCCATATAGATTTTAGAACTATTTGTTCCAGTTCGATGAAGAATGCTGTTGGAATTTTGATAGGGATTGCATTGAATCTGTAGATTGCTTTAGGTAGTATAGCCATTTTGACAATATTTATTCTTCCTAGCCAAGAGCATGGGATGAATTTCCATTTGTTAGTGTCCTCTTTAATTTCTCTTAGGAGTGTCTTGTAGTTTTCAGAGTACAGGTCTTTCACTTCCTTCATTAGGTTTATTCCTAGGTATTTTATTCTTTTGATGCAATTGTGAATGGAATTGTTTTTCTGATTTCTCTTTCTGTTAGTTCATCATTAGTGTATAGGAAAGCAACAGATTTCTGTGTGTTAATTTTATATCCTGCAACTTTGCTGAATTCAGATATTAGTTCTAGTAGTTTTGGAGTGCAGTCTTTAGGGTTTTTTATGTACAGTATCATGTCATCTGCAAATAGTGACAATTTGACTTCTTCTTTACCAATCTGGATGCCTTGTATGTCTTTGTTTTCTCTGATTGCCGTGGCTAGGACCTCCAGTACTATGTTGAATAACAGTGGAGAGAGTGGGCATCCCTGTCTTGTTCCCGATCTTAGATGAAAAGCTTTCAGCTTCTCGCTTTTAAGTATGATGTTAGCTGTGGGTTTGTCATATATGGCCTTTATGATGTTGAGGTACTTGCCCTCTATACCCATTTTGTTGAGAGTTTTAATCAGGAATGGATGCTGAATTTTGTCAAATGCTTTTTCAGCATCTATGGAGATGATCATGTGGTTTTGGTTCTTCTTTTTGTTGATGTGGTGGATGATGTTGATGGATTTTCGAATGTTGTACCATCCTTGCATCCCTGAGATGAATCCCACTTGATCATGGTGTATGATCCTCTTGATATATTTTTGAATTTGGTCTGCTAATATTTTGTTGAGTATTTTTGCATCTATATTCATCAGGGATATTGGTCTGTAGTTTTCTTTTTTGGTGAGGTCTTTGCCCGGTTTTGGTATTAGACTGATGCTGGCTTCATAGAATGAGTATGGAAGTATTCCCTCCTCTTCTATTTAAGGAGAATGGGCATTATTTCTTCTCTATATGTCTGACAAAATTCAGCGGTGAGACTTCCAGGAAGCAGTGTGAGCAGGGAGGCAGAAATCTCCTCACAACACTATATTTATCTACGAAAACACAGCAAATACATCTATTCCTAAAAGAGAGAAGAGAATACACAGGAAAGCGCACAGCGTGCAGCTACACTCAAGAGGACTCGGCACCCCAAGAGGCGGGTAAGATACGGAGCCACGACCTGGTGGGACCCGAGCACTCCCCCACCCCAGCGCACCTGCGGGAGGAGAGGATTCAGAGCCGGGAGGGAGTGGAAGTACACCCCGTGAAGTAGCCAGCCCTGGTGATCTGCACGGGGAGTGCTGACCCACACTGTGCAGTGCAGCGGGGATTGGAGAGACAGAGGGGCAGAATCTGAGCAGGGAATGCGCCAGGGTGCTTGCAGCCGGCTCCCGGGAAGGAAAAAAAAAAGCGCGTGCTTTCTTCAGCGGTCTTAAAGAGACAGGAGCCCAGCGGAGGAGACGGATCGCCCCAGCACACTTAGCCCAGCAGGCTGGGATTCCGGGGGAGTTTCAGATGCCTTAGCTGGCGACTGAGGAAGCGTAGCCATACTTACACTTCTCACTGAGATCAACTGCCCTATTTGTTCCCACCGCTGCCAGAGTGATAAAGGGCCCTGCGGAGAGGCGCAGTCACAGCTGTGGAATAGTGGGGCAATAGCACCGCCTACAGCATTCCCACAGAATCTACGTCCGGTGGGCATTTTTTGTTTTGTTTTTTTTTTGTTTTTTGTTTTGTTTTTGGTTTTTCTTTTCTTTCTTTTTTTCTTTCTTTCTTTTTTTTCCTTTTTTTTCTTTTTTTCTCTTTTTTTTCTTCTCTTTTTAAAGTCTTAAAGAGCCCAGCTGACATACGTGGCAACTATCAGTGACCAAATTATACAGCCATGAAAAGACAGAGGAATATGGTTCAGACGAAAATCAACCAGACAACCCCAGAGAGGGAGTCTGAAGGGATGGAAATGCACAGTCTTCCTGAAAAAGAATTCAGAATAAAAGTCATAACCATGCTGATGGACCTACAGAGAAATGTGCAAGAGCTGTGGGAGGAAGTGAGGGAACTGGGGAAAGACAATGCAGAAATCAGACAAGCGATCGACGGGCTTAACAGCAGAATGGATGAGATGTAAGAGACTGTTAATGGAATAGAAAACAGAGAACAGGAGTACAGAGCAGCTGAGGCAGAGAGAGATAAAAGGATTTCTAGGAATGAAAGAATATTAAGAGAACTGTGTGACCAATCCAAACGGAACAATATTCGCATTATAGGAGTACCGGAGGAAGAAGAGAGAGAAAAAGGGATAGAAAGTGTCTTTGAAGAAATAATTGCTGAAAACTTTCCTTCGCTGGGGAAGGAAATAGTCTCACAGTCCACCGAAGCCCACAGATCTCCCAACACAAGGGACCCAAGGAAGACAACACCAAGACACATAATAATTAAGATGGCAAAGATCAAAGATAAAGACAGGTTATTAAAGGCAGCTAGAGAGAGAAAAAAGATCACCTACAAAGGAAAACCCATCAGACTATCATCAGACTTCTCAACAGAAACCTTACAGGCCAGAAGAGAATGGCATGACATATTTAACGTTATGAAACAGAAGGGCCTCGAACCAAGAATATTGTATCCAGGACGATTATCATTTAAATATGATGGAGGGATTAAACAATTTCCAGACAAACGAAAGTTGAGAGAGTTTGCCTCTCATAAACCACCACTACAGGATATCTTAAATGGACTGCTCTAGATGGAAGCACACCTAAGGCTAAAAAGATGTCACCAGAGAAAATAAAATCACAGGAAAGAAAGCAGACCATCCAAATACTAACTAAAGGCAAAGAATAAAACACCTATTATAGAAAGAATGGAGGAGGAGGAATAAGAAGGGAGAGAAAGAAAGAAACATCAGACTGTGTTTACAATAACTTAACAAGAAAGTTAAGTTAGATTGTTAGATAGTAAAGAAGCAACCCTTGAACCCTTGGTAACCACGAATCTAAAGCCAGCAATGGCAATAAGTACATATCTATCAATAATCACCCTAAATGTAAATGGACTGAATGCACCAATCAAAAGACACAGAGTAACAGAATGGATAAAAAAGCAAGACCCATCTATATGCTGCCTACAAGAAACTCACCTCAAATCCAAAGATATACACAGACTAAAAGTGAAGGGATGGAAAAAGATATTTCATGCAAACAACAAAGAGAAAAAAGCAGGTGTTGCAGTACTTGTATCAGACAAAATAGACTTCAAAACGAAGAAAGTAGCAAAAGATAAAGAAGGACATTACATAATGATAAAGGGGTCAGTCCAACAAGAAGATATAACCATTATAAATATATATGCACCCAACACAGGAGCGCCAGCATATGTGAGACAAATACTAACAGAATTAAAGGAGGAAATAGACAGCAATGCATTCATCTTAGGAGACTTCAACACACCACTCACTCCAGAGGACAGATCAACCAGACAGAAAATAAGTAAAGACACAGAGGCACTGAACAACACACTAGAACAGATGGACCTAACAGACATCTACAGAACTCTACACCCAAAAGCAACAGGATACACATTCTTCTCAAGTGCACATGGAACATTTTCCAGAATACACCACATACTAGGCCACAAAAAGAACCTCAGTAATTTCAAAAATATTGAAATCCTACCAACCAACTTCTCAGATCACCAAGGTATAAAACTAGAAATAAATTTTAGAAAGAAATCAAAAAGGCTCACAAATACATGGAGACTTAACAACACTCTCCTAATTAATCAATGGGTTAACGACCAAATCAAAACAGAAATCAAAGAATATATGGAGACTAATGACAACAACAACACAAAGCTACAACTTCTGTGGGACGCAGCAAAGGCAGTTCTAAGAGGAAAGTATATTGCAATCCAGGCCTATTTAAAGAAGGAAGAACATTCCCAAATGAATAGTCTAAAGACACAATTACTGAAATTGGAAAAAGAAGAACAAATGAGGCCCAAAGTCACCAGAAGGAGGGACATAATAAAGATTAGAGAAGAAATAAATAAAATTGAGAAGAATAAAACAATAGAAAAAAATCAATCAAACCAAGAGGTGGTTCTTTGAAAAAATAAACAAAATAGATAAACCCCTAGCCAGACTCATTAAGAGAAAAAGAGAATCTACACACATAAACACAATCAAAAATGAGAAAGGAAATGTCACGACGGACCCCACAGAAATACAAAGAATCATAAGAGAATATTATGAGAATCTATATGCTAACAGGCTGGAAAACATAGAAGAAATGGACAACTTCTTAGAAAAATACAACCTTCCAAGACTGACCAAGCAAGAAACAGAAAAACTAAACAGACCAATCACCAGCGACGAAATCGAATTGGTAATCAAAAAACTACCCAAGAACAAAACCCCTGGGCCTGATGGATTCACCTCTGAATTCTACCAGACATATAGAGAAGAAATAACACCGATTCTCCTTAAAGTTTTCCAAAAAATAGAAGAGGAGGGAATACTTCCAAACTCATTCTATGAAGCCAGCATCACTCTAATACCAAAACCGGGCAAAGACCTCACCAAAAAAGAAAATTACAGACCAATATCCCTGATGAACGTAGATGCAAAAATACTCAACAAAATATTAGCAGACCAAATTCAAAAATACATCAAGAGGATCATACACCATGATCAAGTGGGATTCATCCCAGGGATGCAAGGAAGGTACAACATTCGAAAATCCATCAACATCATCCACCACATCAACAAAAAGAAGAACCAAAACCACATGATCATCTCCATAGATGCTGAAAAAGCATTTGACAAAATTCAGCATCCACTCCTGATTAAAACTCTCAACAAAATGGGTATAGACAGCAAGTACCTCAACATCATAAAGGCTATCTATGACAAACCCACAGCTAACATCATACTTAACAGCGAGACGCTGAAAGCTTTTCATCTAAGATCGGGAACACGACAGGGATGCCCACTCTCTCCACTGTTATTCAACATAGTACTGGAGGTCCTAGCCACAGCAATGAGACAAAACAAAGACATACAAGGCATCCAGATTGGTAAAGAAGAAGTCAAATTGTCACTATTTGCAGATGACATGATACTGTACATAAAAAACCCTAAAGATTCCATTCCAAAACTACTAGAACTAATATCTGAATTCAGCAAAGTTGCAGGATACAAAATTAACACACAGAAATCTGTTGCTTTCCTATACACTAATGATGAACTAACAGAAAGAGAAATCAGAAAAACAATTCCATTCACAATTGCATCAAAAAGAATAAAATACCTAGGAATAAACCTAACGAAGGAAGTGAAAGACCTGTACTCTGAAAACTACAAGACACTCCTAAGAGAAATTAAAGAGGACACTAACAAATGGAAATGCATCCCATGCTCTTGGCTAGGAAGAATAAATATTGTCAAAATGGCTATACTACCTAAAGCAATCTACAGATTCAATGCAATCCCTATCAAACTACCAACAGCTTTCTTCAATGAACTGGAACAAATAATTCTAAAATTCATATGGAACCACAAAAGACCCCGAATAGCCAAAGCAATCCTGAGAAGGAGGAATAAAACAGGGGGAATTACACTCCCTGACTTCAAGCTCTACTACAAAGCCACAGTAATCAAGACAATTTGGTATTGGCACAAAAACAGACCCACAGACCAGTAGAACAGAATAGAAAATCCAAACATTAACCCAAACATATACAGTCAATTAATATTTGATAAAGGAGCCTTGGATATACAATGGGGAGATGACAGCCTCTTCAGCAGCTGGTGTTGGAAAAACTGGACAGCTACATGTAAGAGAATGAAACTGGACTACTGTCTAGCCCCATACACAAAGGTAAACTCAAGGTGGATCAAAGACTGAATGTAAGTCATGAAACCATAAAACTCTTAGAAAAAAACATAGGCAAAAATCTCTTGGACATAAACATGAGCAACTTCTTCATGAACATATCTCCCCGGGCAAGGGAAACAAAAGCAAAAATGAACAAGTGGGACTATATCAATCTGAAAAGCTTCTGTACAGCAAAGGACACCATCAGTAGAACAAAAAGACATCCTACAGTATGGGAGAATATATTCATAAAAAACGTATCTGATAAAGGGTTGACATCCAAAATATATAAAGAACTCATGCACCTTAACAAACAGAAAGCAAATAATCCAATTAAGAAATGGGCAGAGGACATGAATAGACACTTCTCCAAAGAAGAAATTCAGATGGCCAACAGGCACATGAAAAGATGCTCCACATCGCTAATCATCAGAGAAATGCAGATTAAAACCACAATGAGATATCACCTCACACCAGTGAGGATGGCCAACATCCAAAACACAAACAACAACAAATGTTGGCGAGGATGTGGAGAAAAGGGAACCCTCCTACACTGCTGGTGGGACTGCAAATTAGTTCAACCATTGTGGAAAGCAGTATGGAGGTTCCTCAAAAAACTCAAAATAGAAATACCATTTGACCCAGGAATTCCACTCCTAGGAATTTACCCTAAGAATGCAGCAGCCCAATTTGAAAAGGACAGATGCACCCCTATGTTTATTGCAGCACTATTTACAATAGCCAAGAAATGGAAGCAACCTAAGTGTCCATCAGTAGATGAATGGATAAAGAAGATGTGGTACATATACACAATGGAATATTATTCAGCCATAAGAAGAAAACAAATCCTACCATTTGCAACAACATGGATGGAGCTAGAGGGTATTATGCTCAGTGAAATAAGCCAAGCCGAAAAAGACAAGTATCAAATGATTTCACTCATATGTGGAGTATAAGAACAAAGAAAAAATACTGGAGGAACAAAACAGCAGCAGACTCACAGAACCCAAGAACGGACTAATAGTTACCAAAGGGAAAGGGACTGGGGAAAATGGGCGGGAAGGGAGGGATAAGAGGGAAAAAGGGGCATTACGATTAGCAGATATAATGTTGGGGGGGCACGGGGAGGGCAGTACAACTCAGAGAAGACAAGTAGTGATTCTATAGCATCTCACTACGCTGATGGACAGTAACTGTAATGGGGTTGGTGGGGGGGACCTGATGAAGGGGTAGTTTAATAACCGTAATATTGCACATGTAATTGTAGATTAATGATAATAAAATAAATTATATTAAAAAAAAATTCAGCGGTGAATCCATCTGGTCCCCAGGTTTTGTTCTTGGGTAGTTTTTTGATTACTGATTCAATTTCATTGCTGGTAATTGGTCTGTTTAGGTTTTCTTTTTCTTCCTTGGTCATTCTTGGACGGTTGTATTTTTCTAAGAAGTTGTCCATTTCTTCTGTGTTTTCCAGCTTGTTAGCATATAGATTTTCATAGTATTCTCTAATAATTCTTTGTATTTCTGTGGGTCCGGCGTGATTTTTCCTTTCTCATTTCTGATTCTTTTTATGTGTGTAGATTCTCTTTTTCTCTTAATAAGTCTGGCTAGGTGTTTATCTATTTTGTTTATTTTTTCAAAGAACCAGCTCTTGGTTTCATTGATTTTTTTCTATTGTTTTATTCTTCTCAATTTTATTTATTTCTTCTCCTTATTATGTCTCTCCTTCTGGTGACTCTGGGCCTCATTTGTTCTTCTTTTTCCAGTTTCAGTAATTGTGACTTTAGACTATTCATTTGGGATTGTTCTTCCTTCTTTAAAGAGGCCTGGATTTTAATATATTTTCCTTTTAGAACTGCCTTTGCTGGGTCCCACAGAAGTTGGGACTTTGTATTGTTGTTGTCATTTGTCTCCATATATTGTTTGATCTCTGTTTTAATTTGGTCATTGATCCATTGATTATTTAGAAGCATGTTGTTAAGCCTCCATGTATTTGTGAGCCTTTTTGTTTTCTTTGTACAGTTTATTTCTAGTTTTATACCTTCGTGATGTGAGAAGTTGGTTGGTAGAATTTCAATATTTTTGAATTTACTGAGGTTCTTTTTGTGGCCTAGTATGTGGTGTATTCTGGAAAATGTTCCATGTGCACTTGAGAAGAATGTGTATCCTTCTGCTTTTGGGTGTAGTGTTCTGTAGATGTCTGTTAGGTCCATCAATTCTAATATGTTGTTCAGTGCCTCTGTATCTTTACTTACTTTCTGTCTGGTTGATCTGTCCTTTGGAGTGAGTGGTGTGTTGCAGTCTCCTTAAATGAATACATTGCTCTCTATTTCCTCCTTTAATTCTGTTAGTATTTGTTTCATATATGTCGGTGCTCCTCTGTTGGGTGCATATATATTTATAATAGTTATATCCTCTTGTTGGACTGACTCCTTTATCATTATGTAATGTCCTTCTTTATCTTTTGCTACTTTCTTCGTTTTGAAGTCTTTTTTGTCTGATACAAGTACTGCAGCACCTGCTTTTTTCTCTTTGTTGTTTGCATGAACTATCTTTTTCCATCCCTTCACTTTTAGTCTGTGTATATCTTTGTGTTTGACGTGAGTCTCTTATAAGCAACATATAGATGGGTCTTGCTTTTTTATCCATTCTATTACTCTGTGTCTTTTGACTGGTGCATTCAGTCCATTTACATTTAGGGTGATTATCGATAAATATGTACTTATTGTCATTGCTGGCTTTAGATTCGTTATTATGAAAGGTTCAAGTTTAGCTTCTTTACTATCTAACAGTCTAACCTAACTCTCTTGTTAAGATATTACAAACACAGTCTGATGATTCTTTATTTCTCTCTCTTCTTATTCTTCCTCCTCCATTCTTTATTTGCTGGGTGTTTTATTCTGTACTCTTTTACGTTTCCTTTGACTGTTTTTGTGGATAGTTGATTTTATTTTTTGCCTTTAGTTAGTATTTGGATGGTCTGCTTTCTTTGCTATTATTTTATTTTCTCTGGTAACATCTTTTTAGCCTTAGGAGTACTTCCATCTAGAGCAGTCCCTTTAAGATATCCTGGAGAGGTGGTTTGTGGGAGGCAAATTCCCTCAACTTTCGCTTGTCTTGGAATTGTTTAATCCCTCCCTCAAATTTAAATGATAATCGTGCTGGATACAGCATTCATGGTTCAAGGCCCTTCTGTTTCGTTGCATTAAACAAATCATGCCATTCTCTTCT
>JAVSCE010010561.1:0-45251 GCA_032199065.1 Smutsia gigantea | reverse complement strand
GCCTGAGTGTAGCAGGACAGCCATGTTCAGATCCACGGCTGGACCACAGGGGACTCCAGGACTTGGCATGCAGGCTGGCCCAGGTTCTGAGACCCCAGGCTCTTCTGGGTTAAACGATGCTGGGAGGTGGCAGCATGAAAAGGGTGACATTACTTAGTGAAATGTTGCTGCTCCCCTGCTTTTGAAGTTTTTTATCATGTTGAATGGGAACGTACACAAAGTATAGGCAGAGTGATGGAGTGAGCCTCACGGACTCTGCCCTGTGGCCTGTTCAGCCCCTCCACACCCCATCCCTGCCCAGTATTGCATCAAGTTTCAGCCCTCCTCTTTGATTTGTAGGCATTTTGGAGACTATGGCAACACCACAGTCTCACCTAAAGCAGTGAGAATTTGCCTGATCTCGTTGTGTCCAGCATGTTCAAATTTTTTGTGTTCAGTTGTTTAGTTTGAATTGGGACCCAAATAAGGTGCACACTGTGCAACTAGTTGATGTCTTTTAAATCTCTGTTGATGTATCGGTCTTGCCTCTGTCTGTCTCTCTTTGTCGTGCAATTTGTAGAAGAAACCAGCCTTGAGAGCACCTGGGTTTGGTTTGTGTCTGTGTCACTTCCTTGGTGTCCTCCAGAGTGTCCCCTGTCCTCTGTGTTTGGGTAGTTGGGTCTGGAGCTGTGTTGTGTGGTGAGGCACATTTCTAGTGCTTCAGAGCCACTTGTGGCCAGTGGCTACTATGTACAGGACAGCAAAGAGCCAGACCTCATCATTGCAAAAGTTCTGGATGTGACGGTAGTGCTCTGGATGTGTTTTGTTGGTTAGTTCAGGTGTGGTTGCTTTTGGCCAACTGCTTCTCAGGTGATGTATGCGGCTGATTTCAGCCAGCGGCCCATACCAGGCCTCTTACTGTCTTGGGAGTTTCTAGGACTAGTACTGGAGCAGGGACTCCAAGGGGACTTGGTTTGCTGATTAAAATCTTGGGGCCTTAGGGTCTTCTGTTGGCTGGGGGCACCCAGGGGTTACCCTTCCTCACCTCTGCCCCTGAATAACAGGAGAGAGGCAGGGAGAATGGGAGAAGCTCAGCCCCTCATGTCTGCATAGGACATGGGTGTGAGGGAGGTTTGGCATTGGGGCACAGACCCCTGGGCTGGTTGTGGGCCTGGCATGTGCATCGCCTGTTAGACTGTGGGTGTATCGTGTATTGCTGCCTCGAGGGCATCAGAAGGTCCCCTCCATGAGCCCTCACCAGATAGATGTGTGCCTGGCCCGTGCCAGGGGTCTTCGAGGCCCACCTCTTTGAGGCTCAGTTATTCTGAGGAGCTGATGTTGAACCACAGACACAGATGATGGGGAGAGGCTGCCTGGAACGACCCCCAGGGTAGGTTGACACTGAAGCCAAGACTCCATCCTTGCACAGGAGTTAGCCAGGGGCTGAGAGAGCATCCCAGACAGAGGGGGCATCCTGCAGGCAGCTTTGAGGCTCCAGGTAATGGAGGGGTGGGAGGTGGGGTCTTTGCCAAGAGGCAGCGTGGAGGCGCCCTGGAGGGAAGTGGCAGAGCTGGCGTCTTCCAGAAAGAGCACTGGCTGCTGTGTGGCCAGTGAGTGGGAGGATCTGGGCATCCTGCACTCTGTTTCTGTGCTCCCTAAGCTGCACGTGGCAGCCAGCACTTGGGAATTCAGAATGTAAAGGCATGTGTGACGTTAGCTTCCTGTTGGGACGTGGAATGCAAATTTACCAAACCCGTGGACAAGAGGGCACCTACCACCTCCTGAACGTGGTTCCCCGACAGGGCAAGGAGGTGCACAGGAGGCTTTGGCCATGTCTGTAACACCTGGGGATGTGGCGGGACCAACACCAGAGTGTCTGCAGTGCCAGCCGCCCTCAGGAGCCGGGCCATATGTAGGAATAGTGAGTACAGCTGCCTCTGGAAGGCAGGCACACCTCTGAACAGGGCAGAGTGGGACCACAGGCAGATCACTGTCTGATGAGCAACTTGTAGCCGCGATATGTGACAAACCCTCACGGCTCAATGCTGAAAAGGCAAATGATGCAACCAAGAACTGGGCAAAGGATCCGACAGATATACCTCCAAAGAAGATACACAAATGGCTAGTCAGCACATGAGAGGGTGCTCAACATGTGGCCTTCAGGGAAACGCAAATCAAACCACAGTGAGATACCATTGCACACCACTGGGAGGGCACTCGCCAGAGACAGAGGCAGACAGCAAGTGCTGTGTGAGGATGTGGCTAAATTGGAATTCTCAGCCCCTGCTGGTGTGAACACAGGGTGGACAGAACTTTGGGGAACAGTCTGGTGGTTCCTCTGAACCCAGAACCACAGGACCCCACGCCTCCACTCCCAGGCATCCAGGGAATGAAGCACACATCCATACAGAAACTTGTACGCAAATGTTCACTGCAGCACTGTTCATAGTAGCTACCAGGTGGAATCCCAAGTGTCCATCAACAGATGAGTGGATAGGCAGAATGCAGCCTGTCCACACCGTGGAATATTAGTCAGCGGTAAAAAGGAACGAAGCCCTGATAAATGCCACACCACGGATGAGCCTCGGAAATGTGCTCAATGAAAGGGGACAGACACAAGAGCCACGTGTTGAATGATGCCACTGATAGGAAATGTTCAGAACAGGCAAATCCGTGGAGGCGGAAAACCCACCGGCGTTTACAGCCGGGGTAGGGGATAGAGTTCAGGGATGATGGCCAAGGAGTGGGGGGTCTTTGGGGGAGTGGAGTGTTCTGGAATTAGATAGATGGTTACACAACCTTGAGAACATAGTTGACCCTTGAACAACGAACTCTGTGGGTCCACTTCTATGGGGATTTTTTTCAGTAAATATATTGGAAATTCTTTGGAGATTTGTGACAGTTTGAAAAAACATTTTCTTTCCTCTAGCTTACTTTATTGTAAGAATACGGTATATGATACGCATAACATGCAAGACATGCTAATTAGTGGTAAAGCATCCAGTTAACGGCAGGCTGTTGGTAGTTAAGTTCTGGGGGAGTCAAGTTGTACACAGAGTCTTCACTGTGCAGGCCTTTGGCGTCCCTACCCCTGTGTTGTTCAAGGGTAAACGATACACTAAAGACCACCAAAGTGTTCACTTTAGAAGGATGAACTTTTCAGTATGTGAATTACATCTGAATTAACAGATCTCTGAAGAAAATAGCAAGGGGCATGCGCCCCCTCCTGACCTCCACCTGGTCCTGTCCCTCCACGGTTGTCGCGTGCTGGGCTCCAGGCTGAGCCCTTTCTGTCCGTTGCCTCGCAGTGCCTTGCGGGAGTTGGAATCATTCTTGGTCCCATTTTACAGACCAGGAAACGAGGCTCCTGAGGTTGTGTCACTACTTAGGGCTACATGGCCGGTGACTTGTGGCACAGAGGTGATTTCCTTTTTTTTTTAAGTTTATTTTGATATCATTAATCTACAATTAAATGAGCAATATTATGGTGATTACACTACCCCCTTCATCAGGTCCCCCCCACCAACCCCATTACAGTCACTGTCCATCAGCATAGTGAGATGCTATAGAGTCACTACTTGTCTTCCACAGAGGTGATTTCATCAGCATGCTCCGGGGTAAACCCCAGAACTGTATCAGCAGCCTGGCTCAGAGCTAGACACAAGGGGGTGCCATCCCTGAGGGGCTGAGGCCCCTGTGACGGGGACCCGGTGGGCTCTGGGCTCAGGCCCTGCCCACCAGCCCCTCCTGGGACCTTGCTCACCCACCCTGCTCTGGTCCTGCCTGTTTACTTCCAGTCTGATTCCAGGAGGGAGGCCTGGGAATCCGGCAGTAGGGGGCCTGGGTCCAACTTGGTTCGCATCTCAACGCCTCTACCGCCTGTGTGACCTTGGCCAAGTCACTCAGCCTCTCTGAGCTTTGGTTTCCTAACGTGCGAAGTGGGCGCATGATGGGTGCAGCTTTGGGGGTTGACCAGAGCTGAGGGCATGAGGTCATCCCAGGGTTCAGTGATTGTAACCGCCATGGACGTAGCCCAAGTCCCCTCCTGTCCACATTCTGGAGCCATTACCTTGTCCCCAAGCACTGGTCACCAGAAGATGGGCCCCTGGGACTGGCCCTGCTCCAGAGCAGACTGAGCACAAAGCCTGAAGAGGCGCCTGGAGCAGGAGCCCTCGTGCTCACAGGCTGTGTTGTGCCGCCCGATGCTACGACAGGGGCAAGGCTGGGGAAGGCAGACCCGGCAGGCTCCTACACAGCCCTCAGCACCCAGTGCTGGGAGGCCCCGTGTCCAACCTCGAGGTGCTGTCAACACAGGGCCCAGTGGCTGTTAAGGTTCCCAACGCCCTGTGCTTGTATTTTAATCTCAGTTTTGCGCTCTTGGGTTTTTGATGTGGTATTAAGTATGGAGGTGTAACAGTGGAGTTGTGGGGCATAAACGGTGCCCTGAGTTCTGGTGGTCACCTTGTTCTGGACTAAAGATGTGACACTACTGAACTTCGCCAAGGTCAGCCCTTGTGCCCCCACGGCTCAGCTGCCAGCCTGGGCTGGACACACATGGCGCAGCCTTTTGATTTTGTGTCACCAGTGCTTTTGGGGAAGGTATGCCCATTTTGTGACCACTGGGTAGCATCACCAGCTGTGGTCCCGCCCCTGGACCCTGCTGCCTTTGCTCCCCCACTTGGGGTGCCCATGCCGCCAGGCTGGGAGGTGGAGACCCTGGCTGGGGTTTGTTTCAAGTGAGGAGGCCATTTAGGATGGAGACACACATTCTCCTCCAGAACGCTCTGCGGTCAGCTCCAGCGGCGGGAATCTGGACGGCTCAGCCCACTGCACGCTCTGAAATGAGTACATCCCGTTTCTTCCTCTGCTGTTTGGGTGCTGGCAGCCCTCTGGGCTCCGCCACACTGGGGCCTGGCCCTCTGTGCTGGGTGTCTGTGTGTCTCCGGCCGGCTGAGGCGGGGACCACGTCCATGGGGTGGGCCAATGTGCGGTGGAGGCGCTGGCCGAGAGTGCCTGAAGTCTTGCTGTGAACAAAACGCAGCTGGAAAATGCAGCTCACGTCCTTTTTTCCCGGAACACCTCGTTCTTTGTGGCTTGGCGGCTGTCTCTGCCAAGGGGCCCAGTCGTGCCCAGCCGTCCTTGCCAGAGAGGGGGCTGTATTTGGGAGCCAAGGTGGGCAGGGCCATCTCCCTGAGTTGCCCGTGGGCCCAGGCCTGGCAAAATGCGCTGTTCCTGAATTTAGCAGCCCCCATATCCTGAAGGCATGGAGCCCTTTGGGGATCCTGGGGGGCCACCCTGGAAAGGGCTTTGTCCTGAGGCAAAGCCAGAAGCCAGCTTTCCCTTCCTGTTGAGGCAGGGGCTGAGGGCCAGTGCTCAGCCAAGGCTGACAGCTCTGGGAGTCCGAGGGCCCTGCATCTGCAGAGTGTGCTCTGTAGTCCTGGTGTCATGCTGGTTCATGCCGTCGGCCATGCCCAGAAGCCAAAGGGTGATAGGATTGCCAGCCATGCTGGACTGGCACTTATGCCCCAGAAAGCCGAAGGTCATGTGCTGGCTCCGCAGCCAGGATCGGGGAGAGCCTGGCTGCTTTTCTCCTCCTGTTCTTGGACTCTGGGTGGTGATAGTGGGGTGAGGAGGCCCAGCACCTGTCTGCAGAGGGGATGGCGCACCCCTGTCCTGGCTGCCAGCTGAGTGCAGCTCCCAGGGGCACTTGTACTGGGACTGGAGGGAGGTGGGGTGCCCCCAGATGCTGGGTCTTTCCCTCCCCTGGCCCTGAAGGGTGGCCCCAAACCCCCAGCAGCATGTGGAGGGGTGAGCTGGGCCCTCCTCTGGGCAGGCCCCCTCCTTCCCAGCCCCTTGCCCCAACCTTGGCCTTGTTAGTGGCCCTACGAGGCTGCCTCTGGGTGAGCTGATCCCGAGTCACCCCTCCTCAGGGCTGGGCGGTGTCCTTCCAGCGTACTGTGGGGGATGCCCCACACCTCCTCTCCTTCCTGCACGCTGAGGCCTGGGCCCCCTCCCCGGCCTGGCCTGTGGTCCTAGGGGGTCTGAGGCAGGCGATGGCGCCACACCCGGTACTCGTGTCTCATCCTCGTGGGAGGTCAGTGTGGTTCATGAAGCCTGGTGAGGGAGCCCGTAGAGTGCCCTGGGAAACGCGCCGCCCCAGAGGCCAGGACCCCGGCCCCCTGACTATCCAGGCCCGGGTTTGGAGCCGTGGGGTGGGGGTGGGCGGAGCTGGGGGGGTCTGGCTGCCTCCTGCCTCTCCCCCTGGAGAGACTGCCCTCTGTCTGCCCCTGAGCTGGCCCTCCCATGTTTTCCTTTAAATCAGCTCTCCCTTCTAACTTGAATTTGTTAATTTAAACATCATCATTTCTGGCCCTGGAAGCCGGCCTTGCTCACCATAAATAGACTGGAATGGAGACAGATTGAGGCTGTTACACTCAGAGGGGCTCAGATGCCCCAGGCTGCTGGTCCCCGGTGCTGACGGCAGCCCCTGGCAAGGCTGAGGGGTGGGCAGGGACCTGGGAGGATGGGGCCCCGAGGGGTGGGAGGCCAGCTATGTGGTCTCTCTTCCCTTCTGCCTGGGTCTGGCTCCCACGAGGGTGTGCCAGGGGTCCCCCTTGCTGGGCCGAGGGGGACCTCCTCTTCTCCAGAGTCTGTGGGGCCTCCAGGGAGAGGCCAGGCAGACTGAGGCTGTGTTTCCTGGAGGTCGGGGCCTCGGGTGGGGAGGGAGGTGCCTGCTGCCTTAGTGCTGTCACATCCTGCCAGAGGGAGGAGGCGGCTGCTGGCTCAGGGAGCGGGTTACATAACACTGCCGGCAGCCCCTCCAGGGCCCGTTCCCCCCAAGCCCTGTTTCCAGTGAGGCAGCCAGTGCCGGGTGGGGTGTGGGCTGGGGCCTGGCACTCGCCCCCGCCGCTGACCACATGCGTCTGGAACGTACAGATGTTTCCCTGGGGGCTCCCACTGGCCCCAGACCCCGCCCAGCTCACACCCGTCCTTGGCAGAGGAGGAAACTGAGGCTGTTCAGGGCTGCAGGGCAAGGTTCCTGCTGGTCTGGGGCCTGCGTTTCCTCAGCTCCAGGGGGGACTGTGTGCAGAGTCACCCCGGGCCCAGGTCTGCTCCAGACCTGTTGTTTGTGGCGACCTCCTCCTCAGTCTACACCTCTCACACCCTGACCCCTCACTTTACGTGTTCTCCTCCCTCCCTCCAAGGCCTGGGATGTGAGCAGGGCATGCAGGGCTATGCCCTGTGTGGGGATGGTGGGGGAGCCGCTCTTGTCCTTAGGATGGGGTCCCCGAGCATCTTCTGCTGGGTGCCTCCACCTTGCTTGTGGGAGCAGGGATCCCTCAGGGAAGGCTGGTGCCCCCTCCTCAAGAAAACATCTGATCTGGAGGGCAGGGAGGGTCAGGCCTGCTGGGCATTGTGGGGGAGGGGAAGGAAGGTGTGTGGGGCAGAGGCAGAGGGGGTCTGGTTAGCACTGAGAGGGGTCGTCTCGGACTGTGGGGCAGGGGGCACCCCCAGCCCCCTCCTTGGTGCCTGGGGAGGCGACACATGCTGACTCGGTGTGTGTGGGCCCTCAGGTTCCCCCTCTCCCACCGAGCTGGCCTGACCCCTTCAGCACTGGCCCAGGATCTCTCGGGCGTGCTGCCCAGCCAGGCCACCAGCTCTCTTCCCAGTGGGGCTGCTGTGGTGCTCGGCCAGCCACTGCTGCTTCAGCCACTGTGCCGGGCTCCTGTGGGCGGCCCCCAGGGCCTTCGGGGTCGTCCTGGAAGCCCTTGTCGTTGTCGTTGTCGTCGCTGCCCCCCACTCCCCACTTGGAGCAGGAGCCTGAGTGTGCGGGCAGGGCGTCCCTCGGTGTGGAGGAAGCCCAAGGGGCTGCAGGAGGGCAGGGCTGGCCTGCGGCTGCCCTGGCGTTCCCCGGAACTGATGGCAAGAGCCGGTGGAGATGTGGGCAAGTGGCCGCTCAGGACCTCGGGGCTGTGGGCGGTGGGGCTGGATGAGGCTCCCCCTTCCCCCTGGTGTGGCCCCCCCAGCCCCTCCCCAGCATCCACACCGCCCCAGCCCACGTGGCCTGTGCAGATGCTCCCCACACCCGGGGCAGGCTGGGGCTCGGGGCCTGTGCGGTGGCGCCTGGCTCTTGTCCTGGAGCTTGGCTGAGCAGGGCCCTGGGGCCCTCTGATGTCTCCTGTGCACCGTGTGTCTCCCCCAGGCCCAGCTGAGTGCTGGGGAGAAGGGGTTTGTCCAGCTGCAGCGCAGGGGGCACTAGGCCAGTGCCTGTGGCAGGGGTGAGGCCGCCAGGGGCTGCGGGAGGCGGAGCAGGCCTGGAGCCCTGAGCCAGGGAGGCCGGGTGGGCACTGCCGCAGGAGCCTGCACCCTGAGCTTCACCTGCCCTGGTTTCTCAGGCACCACGGAGGCTCCCAGCCACTGCCACTCATGATGGGTTTTCCAGAAAACAGGATGTGGAAAAACATTTTAGAGATTTTCCTTTTGAGGGGCATCCCCGGCACCCTGGGCCTGTCTCATGCCTGCACTCACCCCCTGTCCCATCCCTGGGCCTGTCTCATGCCCGCACTCACCCCTGTCCCCATCCCTGGGCCTGTCTCATGCCTGCACTCACCCCCTGTCCCATCCCTGGGCCTGTCTCATGCCCGCACTCACCCCTGTCCCCATCCCTGGGCCTGTCTCATGCCTGCACTCACCCCCTGTCCCATCCCTGGGCCTGTCTCCAGACCACCTTCCTCCCCAGCACTGTTGTGTCTCGAGCCCCTGCAGCCCTGTTTCTCCCAGTGCCACAGGCTCCCTCAGGTCAGCTGCCGGAAGTCCCTAGGTGGGTCTGACTAGAGTTCCTCACGCACAGCCCCTGCCATTCCAGAGCTTCTGCGTGACCCACCAGTGGGGGTGTGGCAGCCCCTCCCGGCCTCACAGCTGCCTGTGGTCTGTGTAGTGGTGGAGCACCTTGGCCTGTGCTGGGAGAACCTCGTGTCCCTTTTCTATTTTTTTATTTTTTTTATTTTGGTATCATTAATCTACAATTACGTGAGCAACATTATGGTTACTAGAATCCCCGCATCATCCTGTCCCCACCACATACCCCATCACGGTCACTGTCCATCAGCGTGGTGAGATGCCATAGGGTCACTACTCGTCTCCCCTGTGCTGTGCCGTACTCCCCATGCCCCCCCATTATGTCTGCTGATCGCAACGCTCCTTTTTCCCCTTTTCTTTTTGTAAGGCAGACATGACTGTCCTAAATTGTTTATGAGGTGAGGCTCTTACAGACGTTGCTCGTATTAATGGTGTCGGTGGGGCCTGGGGTGTGCCGCCTTCCCCAGGCTGCCCTGCAAGAGCCACCGGCCGCCTGATGGGGCCTGCCCTTCCCATGCATGGCACAGCTCCTGTGGCCTTCGGCCACTGGCACTGCATCCCCTGTGCCTATGGGCTGGTTTGGGATGTGCTGGGTGCCGGTAAGTCTGAGAGCTTCATGGAAAGGATCGATAAGGATAACCTCAAAGAATTTGTACGTAGAATCTCCAGCAGTAGTGAAGAATCCAGGACTCTCAGAGCCCCGCAGCGGCATCCAGCTCGCTCCTCAACAGCACAGAATACTTCAGGCGGACCGGCTGGTTAACGCCACCGTGGACAGGCCTGCCGGGGGCACCTTAGGAACTGGACCTCTGCGGCTGCCGTGCCACATGCAAGTCCCATTTCTGGCATGACCTCCTTGGCCTTGTCTCCCAGGCTGTGGGCTTCGTGGCACCAGTGGGGCAGGGTTCCCCAAGGCACACAGTGAGCAGTGCTGCCCGCAGCGCGCCCTGGGAGCAAGTGCATCTGCCAGATGGCTGCCCCTCCACAGCTCCCGGACACACCTGTGAGTGCCCGTGTCCCCATGGTAGCCGCCAGATGGAGAGGAAAGGGCCTTTGTCCCCCACGTGGGGGGGACAGGAATCAAGGCCCCATCGGTGGGGGAGGAGAGATAACACTGCCAGCAGGTCCCATCCCCATGTCCCCTGGCCCACAAAGGCCTTTCTGCTCCTAGTGTTCCTGGAACCCACGCTCTGGCCATTGGCCCCCTGTCCCACAGCCCTTGGGGGGAAGGGACCTGAGTGTGCACATGTGCACACACATACCTGTCTCCAGATGGGAAACCCAGAGGCTCCATGAGTCTATGCCTTGTTGGGGTTAGCCCGGTGGGCCAGGCAGGGCTCTGGCCTTGAGCCCACTGTCAGTGGACAGGGCCACTTCTTGGGTGGAGCAGCCTCACTGCCCTGACCTCTGCCAGGGTGGCTCCAGGACCCCCTTGCCCGCCCCCTTGCCTTCTGCTTCCCTTGGAAACACCCATCTTGCACGGAAGCTTCCGCACCCATTTCTCCTGTTTCAGTGGCAGTGAGAGTGGAGAATCCAGGGGACCTGCCTGCTCTTGAGAATGGTGGTGTTACTGTGCACATGCTCTGGCACCCCTTTGGGACAGTTGCAGGGTGTGGGGCTGCATTTTGCACCTGCCTCTCCCACCTGTGCACGAGCTGGGCTGCACCTGCCTGAAGGCCAGGGCTCCCCGCCGCCGGGACAAGAGGGCAAGGAGAAGAAAATCTGTGGCCCTCAGTGGGGGTGGCTCCACTGTTCCCAAAGCCATAGGCTTGCAGGGCGAGGGTGGCGTTGCTGGGTGAGGGGCACCTAAGCTGCATTTTGTACTTCCTGCTGAATAGAATTTGTCAGTTTGGGTGTCCTGTGCCCCAGCTGGTCGGGCCATTTGCTCGGTCCCGGCAGGAGCTGTGGCCTGTAGCTGCACGGGACCCCGGCCAGTCTTGCAGCGATCCCTCTGCTGGGAGGATCCCAGCCCCACTCAACCTGCCTGTCTGATCCTGTTTGAGGTCACACTGGCAGCCCTTCCTGCAGTAGCCCCTGCGTCCCTGAGTGACTTGTGTCTTGCCTGCCTACTGCCCGTGGCCTGTTGCCGCCCCAGGCGGGCTGAGGGTGGTGCAGGCTGGTGTCCCCCCACCATCTGGCCCATGCAGTAGTGGTGGCCGACCTGCCGCATGCAGGAGAGGCCAGTCTCCCAGGGGTCAGCTGACTGTATCCTCAGTGGGGGCCAGAAGGGAACCTGAGCCCCCCTGATCTGGCTCCCCGTGTAGGTCACCTGTGGACCGGGGGTGGCCCTGGCCATGCGGGCAGCCAGGATCTGGACATTAGCTGCCCTGAGGCCTTGTGTGGCCAGTGGGTCTCCAGGGAGGAGCCGTGCTCAGGAGCCTGGCTCCCTGCGCACCCTGGGTGAGTCCTCAGGGCCCGTGTGCAGAGGCCGAGGTCTGGCTGGCCTGCAGTGCCCTGGTTTCTGGGAGGACCTTGTTTTTACACCAGCCTGTTCTTATTAAGCTCCTGCTGTATTTGAGGCAGACTGAAGAAAGGACCATCCCAGAGATGACTGATGTGAACTGGGCTTGAGGACACCCCCACACTGCCACTGGAGCTTGGGCAGGGGGCTGGGAGGGACCCAAGAATAGGGGTCTAGACCTGCTGTGGCCGGGCCAGTGTGGGGGCTCTGGTGTTAGAGGAGCTGGGTTGGTAGGACCTAGAGATGACACGGACAGTCCCCTGGCTTCTGTGCGACTGGGTGGGCAGTGCGGGAAGAGCAGGGCTGGTGAGAGGTGGTCCAGGGACATGGGAGGGGGAGCAGAGGCTCCTTAGGTGGGAGGCCAAGGTGGGAAGCATGCAGGAGGGGGACAGAGCTGGTGCCAGTGGTGTCCACAGAGTCAGGGCGGCCCACCGGACCTGTCCCGAGAGTGGATGGACAGAGGGGATGGGGCCCCCAGCCTGCTGGCCAGGAGGAAGGGGAAGTGGCTGCTGAGTGCGTGGCCTGAAACTCCCCGAGGAGCTCACCGCCTATTGCCAGCACAGAGGGGCTTTGAATGCCTGTGACTGGCGGGCAAACAGTACTGGTAGGCCTCTGTTCCCATCCGTGTCTTAGGTGTTTCCCACGCATTTGGGATGCCTGCTTTCTTTTTGTTGGTCACCGCCTCTTGTTTTTAGCCTTCTTTTTACTGGTTTCCCTGGCTTTTCCTGTGATTTGCTAGCACTGTGCAGCGAGGGGGTCGCAGGCCTTAGTCTGTTGGCTAAACAGCTAGCACTTGGTTCCTGGATTGTAGCTTGGTTTGTGATTTTATATTTTTCATGGAAGTTGTATTTTTTTAATGTACTTGGATATTATTGTTTTTGATGTTTTATTTCTGCTCATGTTTTCATGCTTTGGAAATGAGCCTGTTTTGATTATTCTGGTGTGGTCACGTTTGACTTTGAGCCTCCTAGGGTTTGCTGAGATCTGGCTCCTGGTCATTTGTGTTGCTGACACACAATCCCGTCTGTCTCTGTGGTTCTTGCAGGTCGGAGTCTGTCCTAGGAGGTCTCTCTGCTTCCTCGCCCCCCCTCCGCGCCGACATCTTTAGCACAGTTCAGTGCATCCCGTATTCCAGCCTTTCCTGATCATTCTCACCCAGTTATGCTTCCTGTGTGTCACCTTATCCAGGGCTCTTACTGGGGTGGTGTGAACCTTGAGGTTCAATATGGGCTGTCGCCATCGCTGTGATTCGGGGTCCCCCACCCCCTCCCCGTTTACCTGGTCTTTGTGCCCACTGTGTCTCAGGGGCCTGGTGCTGAGTTCCTGGGCCGCCCTGGTGTGTTCTGAGCCCTGTGTGGAGGGGAGTGAAGTCTGCGCTCTGTGGTGTGGGTTAACCCTGCTGGGCCAGGGAACAAGGCACTGTGGGGCCGTGGGAAATGGGGCATGGCGCAGGTGGGTGTGAGGGGCCCCAGCTCTCTCCTGCCTCAGTTTCCCCATGTGAGGGCTCATTTGGATCCTCCATTTGGCCCTGGTTATAGGGAGCTGAGAGAGGGGGAGGGTGCCCCTTGGGGCTGTCAGTGAGCTTCTGGGGTGGGCCTGGGTCGGCTTCGTGTTGTCTCCGGGGCTCCAGTGCTGACCTGCAGCCACTCTGCTTCCAGGGACATCTCCCACAACCTACTCCAGGGGCTGGAAGCCGGGCTCCTGGCCAACCTCTCGGCGCTGACACAGCTGTGAGTGTCCCCTCTGGGGGGATTTGGATTCTACGGGGTGGGCAAGTGGCAGCTGCCTGTCACTGTTGCGGTTATGGGGGCTTCCCTC
Organism: Smutsia gigantea; assembly: GCA_032199065.1. Classification (NCBI taxonomy): domain Eukaryota; kingdom Metazoa; phylum Chordata; class Mammalia; order Pholidota; family Manidae; genus Smutsia; species Smutsia gigantea. The sequence goes on along the minus strand of JAVSCE010010561.1, from coordinate 32,134 downwards.
AGACCCTGCCGAATCCGCCCTTTCTTCCAGGGACATAAGCAACAATAAGATTTCTACATTAGAAGAAGGAATATTTGCTAATTTATTTAATTTAAGTGAAATGTAAGTTGTGTTGTTTTTGGTGGGTGTCAGTGGCTGAGTCTAGCCCCCCCAGCCTGCTGGCCTCCTGCTCTGGCCTCCACACCTGCTCCCCAGTTTAGGGTCAGACCCTGGTGCCACCACGGGGGTGGTGGGATGCCACACCAGTCACCCAGCTGCTCTTGGGAGGCCCTGACCTTGCAGGGGGCGAGGTAGACCCTTCCTTGAAGCCCCCACCCCTGCCCAGCAGTCTACTCAGCGCCTGGCCCTGCCCCTCCCACAGAAACCTGGGCGGGAACCCCCTGGAGTGTGACTGCGGCCTGGCGTGGCTGCCCCGCTGGGCGGCTGAGCAGCAGGTGCGTGTGCTGCGGCCCGAGGCAGCCACGTGTGCTGGGCCCGGCCCCCTGGCTGGCCGGCCCCTCCTGGGCGTCCCCTTGTCAGACAGCCTCTGCGGTGAGTGCAGGTGGGATGCAGGTGCCTGGGGTGGCCAACCTGGGGTGGGCAGGCAAGGATGTGGGGGCAGGTGCACCTGGGGAATAAGGACAGGGGCCGACTGCCCAGGTGGGGGTCAGGAAGGCCTTCTGAGTGGCAGAAGGCAGGGGTGGTGCCAAGTGGCATGCAGCCAGTGGAGGGTCAGGTAGGGGTGTGTGACCTGCGAATGGGGCCGAGAACAGCGGTGTGGGCGCAGCACAGGACTGGCTCATCTGCCCCTCCAGGTGAGGAGTATGTCGCCTGCCTCCCCGATAACAGCTCTGGTGGTGCCGTGACCCTGGTGGCCTTCAGAACCGCCCATGAGGGCCCTCTGGCGCCCAAGGCCTGCAGTGCTTTCTGCTTCGCAGCTGGCCAGGGCCTTGCGGCCCTCTCAGAGCGGGGCCAGTGCCTGTGTGGGACGGCCCAGCCCCCCAATGCCTCCTCGGCCTGCCTGCCCTTCTGCTCCAGCCCCCCGCTGCACCCTGCCCCTGCCTGTGGGGGCCCCACCCTCCTCCAGAACCTCTTCCCTGCCTCCCCAGGGGCCACCCTGCTGGGGCCCCAAGGACCCCTGGCCTCTGGCCAGCCAGCAACCTTCCACATCGCTGCTCCGCTGCCCATCCATTCCACACTCTGGGACTTCGGCGATGGCTCCCCCGAGGTGGACGTGGCCGGTCCGACTACCACCCACCGCTATGTGCTGCCCGGACGCTATCACGTGACAGCTGTGCTGGCCCTGGGGGCTGGCTCCACCTGGCTTGGGGTGGATGTGAAGGTGGAGGCAGTGCCTGCTGCCCTGGAGCTTGTGTGTCTGGTTTCGGTGCGGAGTGAGGAGACCCTTGAGCTCAGTGTCCGAAATCGTGGTGGCTCAGGCCTGGAGGCCGCCTACAGCATCGTGACCCTGGGCGAAGAGCCGGCTCGAGGTGGGTGCCGCCCCGCTCCCGGGCCCAGCGCTGGCAGAGGTGGGGGCAGGGTCCTGCTTGGGTGCCCACGTTAATTCCCCCGTCTCTCTGCCAACCCCAAAGTGGTGCATCCACTCTGCCCCTTGGACACTGAGATCTTCCCTGGTAATGGGCACTGCTACCGGCTGGTGGCAGAGAAGGCAGCCTGGCTGCAGGCGCAGGAGCAATGCCGAGCCTGGGCCGGGGCCGCCCTGGCCATGGTGGACAGTCCCGCCATCCAGCACTTCCTGGTCTCCCGGGTCACCAGGTACCATGTGCCCACTGTCTGAGAGGCTGGGGGTTGGGGGCCCAGAACACCAGCTGGGGCACAGCCTGAGGCCTCAGGAGGGCAGGGGTGGCTCTGTGCGGCTGGCCAGCCTGCCTCTTGGACTTGAGGTGAAGGGCCGCATTGTGCCCAGCTGGCGGCTGTTCCCATCAGCCTCTGGACACAGATGTGGATGCGGGGTGGTCTTTGCCAGCTGTGGGAGGTGCCTCCAGGCCCTGTATCCTGTCGCCTGCCTGTCCAGTGCTGGGGCCCTCCTGGCAGGGGTGGGACGGTTCTGGCGACCTGGGTGGGTGGTGCCGCTGTGCACAGGGAGCCTCTTGGATGTTCTTGTCAGCCCAGGCCTATGGGCAAGCGGGCCTCCCTGTAGTGGGCATTAGGGGAGACCCTGCCTGGTCTCCTTTGGTCCTGAGCACCTGCTGTGGCTGGTGGGGCTGGAGGCCATAGCCCCACCTCTCCCAGGGGCCCTGTGTGGGAGAGGGCCGACTGGGCTATGGATCCCACCATGGACAGCCTCAGGGTCCAGAAGAGGGGGCCGAGGCCCAGAGTGTCCAGGCCGTGCCTGCGTTCACGCCACACCATCTCTGAGCACGGCGCCTCCTCCCCTGTCCCTGCCCAGCTGTCTACAAGCCCTGCCTCCCGAAGGGTCTGCCCATCTTGGCGGAGCTGTGGGGAAGAGCCTGTTTGGGGTTTACATGCAGGCATCTTGGTCCCCAGATGGTATCCCCTCTGATGCGGTACGGGTCTGTGTGGCCCTTGGCCTCTGAGGCTACATGGGTGTGCGCGGCAGGGTGGGCACTATGTGGGCCTTGCTTGCCAGAGTATGTTTCTGGGCCTCAGTTTCCCCATCTGGAAAGCAGGGGCAGGGACAGGGCCCACTGGATGGGCTGCTGTGAGGAACCTGTGCTCAGAGAGAAGGCAGACAAAGGGGCACCTGTCTTCGGGAAGCCCCCTGAACACCCACACCCCATTGTCTGCTTCAGGAGCCTGGATGTATGGATTGGTTTCTCCACTGTGGAGGGAACGGGGGCAGGCGTGCCCCTGGCTGAGGCCTTCAGCCTGGAGAGCTGCCAGAACTGGCTTCCTGGGGAGCCACACCCTGCCTCGGCTGAGCGCTGCGTGAGGCTCGGGCCCGCCGGCCAGTGCAATACGGACCTGTGCTCTGCGCCACACAGCTACGTCTGTGAGCTGCAGCCTGGAGGTGCGCTGGGGCCACTGGCCGGGCGGGGAGCCCTCCTGCGCCATCCCCCCAAAGGCACACGGTCCCCTCCTGCCCTGGCCTTATGGTCCTGTGTTCCTCAAATGAGCACCTGCTGTTGTTGGGCTGAGCCTTCACCTGATGAGACAAAGGTGGAGGGAGCCGGGGGTGCTTCTGGGGCTCAGACCCAGGCTGGCCCTTCCCACACTGCACACTCGCCCCTGCCAGGCCCTGTGTGGGATGCGGAGAACTTCCTTATGGGAGCGCCCGTTGGGGACCTGCAGGGGCCCCTGCGCCCCCTGGTGCAGCTGGAGGCCCTCTCAGCCCCGCAGGAGGCTGTGGAGGTAGGCGGCCCATGGCCCCCCAGGATGCGGTCTGGAGCCCGCGCGTGCCCTGGGTGCCCTCCACCTCACTGCTGACCGTGTGTGCCGTAGAGACAGTGTGGGGAGGAGAGGCCGTCCCCTGCTGCAGGAGGGCGCCCAGGGTATCTGAACCTTCTCTCTTGGTGTTGGTGGGCTTTTAAAAACCAAGTTGGGGCCCTCACAGACAGCTTCAAACTGATTTTCCTTCTGAGGGACAGCATTTCCCTGTGTGGGACAAGGTGCATGGAGGCCTCCAGAGGCCCCATCTGGCAGCTTCTTACCCGCTGACCTGCCTGGAGTTGGGGCCTGGGGTGGTGCTGGGCTGCAGCCAGGCTGCAAAGCCGAGCAACGTGCTTCCCTGCCCACCCCCGCCGCCAGGTGATGGTGTTCGTAGGCCTGGGCCTGAGCCAGGAGGCCTTCCTCACCACAGCTGAGTTTGGGACTCAGGCGCTCGGCCGACCTGCCCAGCTGAGGCTGCAGGTGCACCGGCCCCAGGGAGGAGCAGGTGGGGCTCCATCCTGGTAGGGTTGGGGGGCTTGGGTGGTCTCCCTGTGCTCTCGTGTTTTCTCGTCCCTTGGCACTGGACTGATCTCCAGCCTCAAGGTGGACAGGGTGGATTCCACAGAGATGCCGACTCGCACTTGGTGTCTCAAGGGCAGGCTGGCTGGGGCCTACCCGCGTGGGGAGTGATGGTAGGGGCCGGGGTGCTGCTGGGCAGGGCTGTGTCACAGCGGGTGTCCCTGACCGAGGCTTGCTACCACACTGGGGCCCCTGACACCCCTTCTCTCCTTGCAGGAGCCTCAGAAAACAGCAGTGCACCTGAGAGCAGGCCCCTGGAGAACAGGACCGAGCTGGTCCCCGCGTGCACGCCGGAGGGACGCCTGTGCCCCAGAGCCAACATCTGCCTGCCACTAGATGCCCCCTGCCGCCCTCAGGCCTGTGCTAACGGGTCCTCGTCGGGGCCAGGGCGCCCTGCGGCCTCCTACGCACTGTGGCAGGAGCTCCTCCTCTCTGTGCCGGCTGGGCCCCCAGCCCAGTACTCGGTGCGTCCGCCTCAAGGCCTGGCGCCGTGCCGCCTCTAAGCTCCCTAGGTCTGGGCCTCTACAAATACAAAGTGCAGATCCTTCCACACCCCCAGGTTCCTGCCCTGCCCGTGCCCTCCAGCCTCATCCCTCAGTGTGAAGCTCAGATCCCCAGGGCCTTTGTACCATGCAGGGCCTTCTGGGAGGACTCTCCCTCGGTCTGGGTGGGGCCGGCCTCTTCTGGCCTTCAGAGGCCCCTCCCCGTCCAGGAAGCCCTTTCTGCCCTCGCACGTGCCTTTTGTGTGAGGCTGTCGCCACCATGAGTACCTGGGGTCCTGGGAAGCCTGGTGGAGTGAGTGGCTGTGAGCCGAGACCCCTGTGGGGTGGCCCTGGTGGCCACGTCCAGGGGATCTGTTGGCCTACTGTAGGGCTTGACACAGCTTCACTCCCCCTCCTGTAGGTCGCCTTCCATGGCCAGGACAGCCCGCTGCTCCCTGGTGACCTCATCAGCTTGCAGCATGATGCTGGACCTGGCGCTCTCCTCCACTGCCCGCCTACGCATAGCCTCTCTGGCTCTGAGGTCCCGTACTTCTCCACGAGTGCCTCGGCCTGGCTGACCCGCCTGCCCGCCCAGCTGGAGGCGGCCCCAGCCGGCCCTGCCTGCACGCTGCGGCTGCTGGCTGCCACGGAACAGCTCACCCCGCTGCTGGGCCTGAGGCCCAACCCAGGGCTGCGCCGGCCGGGGCACTATGAGGTCCGGGCCATGGTGGGCAATAGCGTGTCCAGGCAGAACCTGTCCTGCAGCTTCACTGTGCTGTCCCCAGTGGCCGGGCTGCGGGTCGTCTACCCTGCCCCTCAAGACGGCTACTTCTATGTGTCCACCAACGGCTCAGCCTTGGTACTCCAGATGGACTCTGGCGACAGTGCTACAGCCACAGCACACTGGCTTGGGGGCAGCGTCCGCGCACCCTTTGAGGCCACCTGCCCTGCCATAGTGGCCGCCCTGGTGCCTGGCTGTGCTGAGGCCAATGCCACCCTGTTCTCGGTGCTGGCACTGCCTGGGCTCAGCAAGGGCGAGCACGCCATGGAGGTGGTGGTGGAGAACAGCGCCGGCCGCGCCAACCTCAGCCTGCCAGTGAGGGTGGAGGAGCCCATCAGCGGCCTCCAGGCCATGCCCCGCCCCGAGGCCCGTGTGCTGCAGGGCGTCTTGGTGGTGAGTGTGGCGGAGGGGCTGCCCTGCCCCTCTTGACCAGAGACCAGCTCCTCCCCAGTGAGGAGGGAGCCTGCTGGGACACTGGGCTCCGGGGTGGTTTCAGTCAGGCCCTGTTAAGAGGCCCCTCATAACTGTACTGATTCCTGTCGCTGGAAAGTCGCCACTGGAACAGTGGCTCGGAAGCACACCTTTTCGCTCAAGAAATGTATCGAACTCTTGGCCCACCTCAGACCTCATGGAGCCTGGGCAGCCCCTGCTGTATTCCTGCCTGGCTAAAGCCAGTGCTTTTTGAGGTGGGGCCTGGTGCCGCCCGCCACTGTTGGCCCCCCTGGGAAGGGGCTGTCCCAGTCCTGGGGTGACCACTCTGCACAGGGGGGTCCACAGCTCTGCTGCCTTTGCGTAGAGGCTGTGGGAAGGGCTGTCTGCCCGCCCTGCTGCCTGTGCTGTCGTGTCCCCTGACTTGCCCTGGACACACCTGTTCTGTTAAGTGATGCAGAGAAGCGTCCAGAACCATGAGGCCCATTGAGCTATGCGTTCCAAATGGTGCTGCCCGACTGCGGGGTGAGCACGAGCACTTGGGGGGTGTGCAGACTCAGGTGTGGGTCTGCGCTTCATGGCCCTGGTGCTGGGTCACTTTACAGGTGAGGAAGGTGAGGAGTCCAGAGGCCGAGGGGTGAGCGAGTCTGTGCTCAGCCCCACGTGGCCTCCCTGGGGCGCCCCTTCCATTCCCCTACCCCTCCCGGGGAGGCGTGTCCAGGGCAGGGTCACGTAGCCCGCCTGTGTCGTTCCCAGAGGTACAGCCCCATGGTGGAGGCCGGTTCAGATGTGATCTTCCGCTGGACCATTGACGACAAGCAGTCCCTGACCTTCCACAACGTGGTATTCAACGTCATCTACCAGAGCGCCGCTGTCTTCAAGCTCTCGGTGGGCAGGGTGCACGGGGCAGGGCAGGTGGTGTGGGAGGGGTGGTGTGGGGATGGGGGTGGGGCTCCCGTCTGCTGCCCGTTCTGCTTTGCTCCCAAGGACTCCACTGCCAGCTGAAGGTGAGTGCGGGGGGTGGGGGGCCTCTGTCCACACGGCCTTGTGGCCTGCCTGCTGACGGCCCACCATCCATGGCCTGTCCCCACAGCTGACGGCCTCCAACCACGTGAGCAATGTTACTGTGAACTACAACGTCACCGTGGAACGCATGCACAGGATGCAGGGCCTCCACGTGTCTGTGGTGTCGCCCGTGCTGCCCCTTGGTGCCACGCTAGCGCTGGCTGCCAATGTGCTCGTGGATGCAGCCGTGGATGTGGCCTTTCTGTGAGCGTGCTGGGCCAGGCCTGGGCAGGCTGGCGCCAGGTTCTCTCCTCAGCCACTGCCTCTGTTGGGAGGTGCCGGGTGGCTAGGACCCCGGGAGGGATGGCGGCACCCCTGTAGAAGCGGCTGACCCCCGCCCGCCGATGCAACCCAAAGCTGCTCACAGCCCACCCGCTGCCCTGGCAGGTGGACCTTCGGGGACGGCGAGCAGGTGATGCGCCAGTTCAAGCCCCCGTACAACAAGTCCTTCCGGGTCCCAGACCCCGCGGTGGCCCAGGTGCTGGTGGAGCATGGCACCACGCACTCCTACACGGTTCCAGGTGCGGGGTGGGGCTGCTGCCTGGCCTGGGGACAGCCCCTTCCATGCAGCCTGGGCCCTGCCCTTAGCAGAGTGGAGGATGGGTGTCCGGGTCAGGTGGGCTGGGCTGCTGGTCAGAAACTGGCCCTTCCTGTCCCCTTCTCTGAGTGTTTTTGAGGGAGAAGGATGATGGCCTTTCAGGCATTGTTAAAGCTTCAGGAGCATCATGTGCAGAGGGCCAGACAAACAGTGGCTCCCACGGCCAGGCCCTGTGTCGGCGTCCACCCTTGTCAGCCTGAGCATGCCTGCACAAATCCTGCCCCTGTGCCGGCCTCACCCCACATGCCTCCTCATGAGGACCCCCAGGCAGGGTCCAAGGGTGCCTTTGTTTACTTCTAACCAGGACCCTGCCCCTGTCCCTCCCGAGAGGCCCACATGGGGCGGTGTGGGGTTAGGTAGGGGTTCTGGCCCTGGCCTCACAACAGCCTGTCCCCCAGGTATATACAACCTGACCTTGCTCGTGTCCAATGCCTTCGAGAACCTGACTTGGCAAGTACCCGTGAGCGTGCGCGCCTCCCTACCCGCCATGGCTGTGGCTGTGGGCAGCCGCATCCTGGTGGCCGGGCAGCCTGTCACCTTCTCCCCACACCCACTGCCTTCGCCCGTGGGCGTCCTCTACTCGTGGGACTTTGGGGACGGCTCCCCAGCCACGACGCAGCACCAGCCTGAGGTCAACCACACATTTGCCTCGCGGGGTGTGTACCATGTCTGCCTGGAGGCCAACAACACGGTGAGCCGTGCCGCAGCCTGCACCAGCGTCCGCGTCCTTGAGAGGCTCCGCGGCCTGGGTGTGAGGCTCAGCCCTGCTGTGGAGCAGGGCGCCCCAGTGGTCATCAGCGCTACCCTGGAGTCAGGTGACAATGTCACGTGGACTTTTGACATGGGGGATGGCACGGTGCTTTCAGGCCCCGAGGCCACAGCGGAGCACGTGTACCTGCGGGCGCAGAACCACACAGTGACTGTGGGAGCATCTAGCCCTGCTGGCTGGCTGGCCCAGAGCCTCTCTGTGCAGGTCTTTGTCCTGGAGGTGCTGTGGATTGACCCCACAGGCTGCATCCCTGAGCAGCCCCATGCTCGGCTCACAGCCCACGTCACTGGGAACCCTGCCCTCTACATCTTCGACTGGACCTTTGGGGATGGCTCATCCAACATGACCATCCAGGGGGACCCCACAGTGACACACAACTTCACACGGAGTGGCACGTTTCCCCTGACACTGGTCCTGTCAAGCCACGTGAATAAGGCACACTACTTCACCAGCATCTGTGTGGAGCCCGAGGTGGGCAACATCACCCTGTGGCCTGAGAGGCAGTTTGTGCAGCTTGGGAATGCGGCCCAGCTGGCAGCCCGTGCCTGGCCCCCTTCCCCCTACCGCTACACCTGGGACTTGGGCACGGAGGCTGCCGCCCACACCGGGGGCCCTGAGGCCACAGTCACCTATCGGGACGCGGGCTCCTACCTGGTGACGGTCACAGCGTCCAACAACGTCTCGGCCGCCAATGACTCAGCACTCGTGGAGGTGCAGGAGCCCGTGCAGCTCACGGGCATCGAGGTCAACAGCTCCCACGTGCTGGAGCTGCAGCAGCCCTACCTGCTCTCCGCTGTGGGCCGCGGGCACCCTGCCACCTACCTGTGGGAGCTGGGGGACGGCGGGCGGCTCGAGGGCCCCATGATCACCCATGCCTACAACAGCACAGGCCGCTTTGCCATCAGGGTGGCAGCTTGGAATGAGGTGAGCCACGGCGAGGCCAGGCTGAACGTCACAGTGCAGCAGCGTGTGCGGGGGTTCAGTGTCAACGCCAGCCGCACAGTGGTGCCCCTGAATGGCAGTGTGAGCTTCAGCACATTGCTGGAGGCGGGCAGTGACGTGCGCTACTGCTGGGTGCTCTGTGACCGCTGCACACCCATCCCCGGGGGCCCCACCATCTCCTACACATTCCGCTCAGTGGGCACCTTCAACATCATTGTCACAGCCGAGAACGAGGTGGGCGCTGCCCAGGACAGCATCTTCATCTATGTCCTGCAGCACATCGAGGGACTGCAGGTGGTGGGCGGTGGCGGCAGCCGCTGCTTCCCCACCAACCGCACACTGCAGCTGCAGGCTGTGGTCCACGACGGCACCAATGTCTCCTACAGCTGGACTGCCCAGCAGGACGGTGGCCTGGCCTTAGCCGGCAGTGGGAAAACCTTCCTGCTCACTGTGCTTGAGGCCGGCACATACCATGTCCATCTGCGGGCCACCAACATGCTGGGCAGTGCCTCAGCCACCCGCACTGTGGACTTTGTGGAGCCTGTGGGGTGGCTCACTGCTGCCGCCTCCCCAAACCCAGCTGCTGTCAACACGAGTGTCACTCTCCGTGTTGAGCTGGCTGGCGGCAGCAGTGTCATTTACATCTGGTCCCTGGAGGAGGGGCTGAGCTGGGAGACCCCAGAGCCCTCTACCCTCCATGCCTTTGTTACCCCTGGCCTGCACCTGGTCACGGTCACGGCCAAGAATGAACTGGGCTCAGCCAACGCCACCATCGAGGTGGCCGTGCAGGTGCCTGTGAGCGGTCTCAGCATCAGGGCTGGTGAGCTAGACCATGGCTTCATAGCAGCCGGCTCCACTGTGCCCTTCTGGGGGCAGCTGGCCTCGGGCACCAATGTGAGCTGGTGCTGGGCCACACTGGGTGGCAGCAAGCATGGCCAGCATGTCACCATGGTCTTCCCTGATGCCGGCACGTTCTCTGTTAAGCTCAATGCCTCCAATGCAGTCAGCTGGGTGGTAGCCACACACAGCCTCACAGTGGAGGAGCCCATCGTGGGCCTGGTGCTCTGGGCCAGCAGCAAGGTGGCCGAGCCTGGGCAGCTGGTCCACTTTCAGATCCTGCTGGCCACTGGCTCGGCTGTCAGCTTCCACCTGCAGGTCAGTGGAGCCGTCCTTGAGGCGCTCTCTGGGCCTCAGTTCTCCCGCAGCTTCCCCCGGGTTGGGGATTATGCAGTGAGTGTCCAGGCTGAGAACCACGTGAGCAGGGCCCAGGCCCAGGTACGCGTCTTGGTGCTGGAGGCCGTGGCTGGGCTCCAGGTGCCCAACTGCTGTGAGCCTGGCATTGCCACGGGTGCTGAGAGGAACTTCACAGCCCGGGTGCAGCAGGGCTCCCGCGTCGCCTATGCGTGGTACTTCTCCTTGCAGAAGGTCCAGGGGGACTCGCTGGTCATCCTGTCGGGCCGTGATGTCACGTACACCCCTGTGGCCGCGGGGCTGCTGGAGATCCACGTGCGTGCCTTCAACGAGCTGGGGGGTGTGAACCGCACTCTGGTGGTCGAGGTCCAGGATGTCATCCAGCATGTGGCCCTGCACAGCAGCCGCTGTTTCACCAACCGCTCAGCCCGGTTCGAGGCTGCCACGAGCCCCAGTGCCCGGCGTGTGGTCTACCACTGGGACTTTGGGGATGGGGCCCCAGTGAAGGACACGGAGGAGCCCTGGGCTGACCATTCCTACCTGCGGCCCGGGGATTACCGTGTGGAGGTGAATGCCTCCAACCTGGTGAGCTTTTTTGTGGCACAGGCCACCGTCACCGTCCACGTGCTGGCCTGCAGGGAGCCTGAAGTGGCAGTGGCCCTGCCCTCGCAGGTGCTCATGCGGCGCTCTCAGCGCAACTACCTTGAAGCCCATGTCGACCTACAGGACTGTGTCACCTACCAGACTGAGTACCGCTGGGAGGTGTACCGCACCCCCAGCTGCCAGCGGCTCGTGCACGTGGCCCGTGTGGCGCTGCCCAGCGTGGACGTGAGCCGGCCCCAGCTGGTGGTGCCGCGTCTGGCACTGCCCGTGGGCCACTACTGCTTTGTGTTTGTGGTGTCATTTGGGGACACACCGCTAGCACAAAGCATCCAGGCCAATGTGACCGTGGTCCCCGATCGCCTGGTGCCCATCATCGAGGGTGGTTCGTACCGGGTATGGTCGGACACTCAGGACCTGGTGCTGGACGGCAGCAAGTCCTACGACCCCAACCTGGAGGATGGTGACCAGACACTGCTCGGCTTCCACTGGGCCTGCGTGGCCTCGACGCAGGTCAGCCACCCAGCGGGGCGGGACCCCCTCCACCCCCAGGGACTCCTTGGTGCCGATGAGCTCGGCAGGGCCCCGGGTCCCACCTGATGACTGAGTACCTGGTGGGCCTGATCCCAGCAGGGGGAGGGGGTCTCTCTAGCTGTCCCCTGGGCTGGCTCTGCTTTGAAGCAGATCGGTGGTCTCACTGCCCCCTTGTGTGGGCTGCAGAGTGAGACAGGAGGGTGCGCACTGACCTTCGGGCCCCGTGGGAGCAGCATGGTGACCATTCCTCGGGAGCGCCTGCAAGCCGGCGTGGAGTACACCTTCAACCTGACCGTGTGGAAGGCAGGCAGGAGGGAGGAGGCCACCGACCAGACAGTGAGAGCTCGGCCTGGGCCCTGCGGCACAGGGCGGGGTGGCCGGGGGGCAGAGGTGTCGCTCCAGATGCCTCAGGGTGCTTGGTTTTCTAAGGTACTGCTTCTAACCAATGTCCTGTGAAGCATGGCTTCCTCACAAGCAGGTGACAGTGCCCTCACTGTGCAGGGGGACATGCCCCCTCCTAGAGCGCCACTCAGGGCACCCTCCCCGGACCAACCAGGCAGGTCAGGACCCCCTGGGGCATCCCCAGGGCAGCATCCTGCCACCACTGGGCGGGGCTACTGACGCAGGCAGGTGTGCCCAGCTCCGTTGGTGCTGGGGGGACGTCCTGCCCCTGGTGGGGGTGAGGGGCATGGCCGGAGGGGCCACCCAGTCGGACTCAGGTGTCGCTCATGGACCATCATAGGTGAGCACCTACCCACTGCCGCCTTCTTTCATAATTCATCTTCTTTCATAAAAAAAGCTGGGTGCCAATGCTGCAGAAAATAAGCCTACTGTGGTGTGTTCCTTTAGATGAATCCTGCTCCCCAGGCTGGGAGACACACCCGATGAATGCACTGAGGGCTGAGCTCACAGGCCCCCGGCAACCTGGCCTTTGGGTTGAGTCCCAGCGGGCTGGAGCTGGAGAGCTTTCCCAGCAAGGGGAGTGGCAGGTGCAGGAGGCAGGGCCCTGACTCCCTGCTGCCTGGGCAGACTCAGGCCTGGGCCTCTAGAGCAGAGCCCCTGTCTTGGGGTACAGCTCCCGGTAATCCCACCCTGTGCCCAGGTGCTGATCCGGAGCGGCCAGGTGCCCATTGTGTCCTTGGAGTGTGTGTCCTGCAAGGCACAGGCAGTGTACGCAGTGAGCCGCAGTTCCTACGTGTACCTGGAGGGCCGCTGCTCCAATTGCCGTGGGGGCTTCAAACAAGGGGTGAGTGTGCTGGGAGCCGGCGGGGAACCAGAGGCAAAGAGTGGGTGGGGCCAGGGGTGGGCCCTCAAGGCGGGTCACCTCTTGACTGCCCGGAGGGCCCTGTGCGTCCTGTAGCGCTGGGCTGCGCACACCTTTGGCAATGAGACGCTGGTGCTGGACGAAGCCAGCACATCAACGGGCAGTTCCGGTATGCAGCTGGTTGTGCGGCGCGGCGTGTTACGGGACGGCGAGGGCTATACGTTCACGCTCACAGTGTTGGGCCGCTCAGGCGAGGCAGAAGGCTGCGCCTCCATCCGCCTTGCCCCAAACCGGCCCCCGTGGGGGGGCTCCTGCCGCCTCTTCCCGCTGGCAGCCGTGCACGCGCTCACCACCAAGGTGCACTTTGAGTGCATGGGTGAGTGTGGCTGGGCCGGGTGCGGGCACGTGGGCTGGCCTCAGGTGGGGTTTGCAGGGCCTTGGTGACACCGTGGGGCCCACAGGCTGGCAGGATGCGGAGGATGCGGGTGCCCCGCTGGTGTATGCCCTGCTGCTGCGGCGCTGTCGCCAGGGCCACTGCGAGGAGTTCTGTGTGTACAAGGGCAGCCTGTCTGCCTACGGGGCCGTGCTTCCCCCGGGCTTCGCACCCCATTTCCAGGTGGGTCTGGCCGTGATGGTGCAGGACCAGCTGGGCGCCTCTGTGGTCGCCCTTAACAGGTGAGCCTGTGCCCAAGAGCAGGGTGTGGCTGGGAGTTGGGAACCTCACTGCCTCCTGCTCACTCGTCGCCTCCGTGTGCAGGTCTCTGGCCATTGCTCTGCCGGAGCCCCCAGGAGACCTCCCGGACCTCGTGGCCTGGCTGCATGGCCTTGCAGAGAACACGCTGCCAGGGCTGCTGCGACAGGCGGACCCCCAGCATGTGATTGAGTTCTCCTTAGCGCTCATCGCTGTGCTCAACGAGGTCCGTGCGGGGGCCGGGGCCCCACTCCCCACATCTGCCCTGAGCAGCGGGGGCTGGTCCCCGTGCTCCCGACCAGATTCTCCGAAGGGCTGTACCCAGCTCCTGCCAGACAAAATCCCCATCTTCCTTCAAACAGCTGCTGCTCTCAGTAGCCCCCTGTAGGCCTTCCCCACCACTAGGCACTCCCCACCTCTCCTCCCCTTGTGCCTCCAGCCCTTGCAGGAGGTCCTGAGACCCTGAAGAAGCAAGTGGGGTCAGCTGCTGCCCCAGTTCCACAGCAGCTGAGGGGCCGCAGGGCTGCCCGCCTCCTGCTGACGGCTGCTGTGTGCCCACCACCTGCAGTATGAGCAAACCCTGGCTGCAGCAGCAGAGCTGGGCCCCAGGCAACAGCTCCGAGCCCAGATACGCAAGAACGTCACTGAGATTCTGGTCTCTCTGCGGGTCAACACCGTGGATGACATCCAGCAGATCGCGGCAGTTCTGGCCCAGTGCACGGTAGGGCGGGGTCTGGGCCTGCAGAGCCCCCAAGCTATCCTTGGCCGAGTCTGCCTGGCTGCGTGCTCATCGTTGGCAGTCCCAGCGCGAGCCACAGGCGTCCCCAGGATGCCCCTGCAGAGTGGCCCAGGGAGTGAGAAGCAGGAGTGGGGGTGGCAGATGTGGGAAGGCCTTTGGCTTTACCTGCCCCGCATCCTCCAGCCTGGAGAAGTCACCCACCACTGTCGCTCCAGATATGGGAACTGGGGTGTGCTGGGCACGCTCCTGATGGTGGCACTATGCCCAGGCTGGTGGGTGGCTGCCGAGAAGGAAGCACAGAGCCTCCTGGGTATGGGGCGGCCCGGCCTGCCGTGTGGCCTCTATGGCTCTGAATGCGGGTGGGGTGGATGCCAGGGGAAGGGCTGTCAGCAGGGCTACCTGTGGGCGGGACCCATGATGGGTGGTTTCTCGGGCAGCAGCACAGAGGGTGGTCAGGAGAGCCCACGGAGGGGGAGGCAGGTGGTGGGGTCCGCCCTGGAATGCCGGCACGCGTGGCCAGGCTGTGGGAAGTGCCCCCAGCCAGGGCCCGGTCAGCAAGGCTGGAATGGGGCTGGATACGTTGTTGGGCCCCCTGTAGGCGTCCCGCCCGGAGCTTGTGTGCCGCTCGTGTTTGAAGAAGACGCTGCACAAGCTGGAAGCCATGATGCTCGTACTGCAGGCTGAGACCACCGCAGGCATGGGGACGCCCACCACCATCGCCGACAGCATTCTCAACATCACTGGTGCGGGCGGGCGGTCTGGCGGGTGGTGAGCCACTCCTTCCCCAGCCGCCCCTCAGTGCCCCCTGACCTCTCCCCACCCACAGGCGACCTCATCCACCTGGCCAGCTCAGACGTGCAGGGCCCACAGCCCTCCGAGCTGGGGGCCGAGCCGCCGGCACTGATGGTGGCGTCCAGGGCCTACCAGCTCTCCTCGGCCCTCATGCGCATCCTCATGCGCTCCCGTGTGCCCGGCGAGGAGCCCCTGACGCTGGCGGGCCAGGACATTGTGGCGCAGGGCAGGCGCTCAGACCCGCAGAGCCTGCTGTGCCAGGGTGCCGCCTCGGGCCCTGGATGCCACTTCTCCATCCCCACCGCCTTCAGCGGGGCCCTGCCCAACCTCACCGACGTGGTGCAGCTCATCTTCCTCATTGACTCCAACCCCTTCCCCTTTGGCTACATTGGCAACTACACTGTCTCCACCAAGGTGGCATCCATGGCCTTCCAGACGCAGGCTGGTGCTCAGATCCCCATTGACCGGCTGGCCTCAGAGCGTGCCATCACCGTGAAGGTGCCCAACAGCTCCGACGAGGCGGCCCAGGGCCCGCGAGCCCCTGCCAGCTCTGCTGTCATCCCGCCCCAGGCCTCGGTCAATGTGGTGGTCGCCCCTGAGAACAGCAGCCCTGAGGCCGGGCTGCACCTGCGGCTCACCTACACGGTGCTGCATGGTGGGTGCCCGTCCTCGGTTAGCTGGGCAGGTGGCCGGGGAAGGCCGGTGAGCAGGGGTTTCCTGCAGATGGCCCGACACATGGCCTGTGGTAGTCTGTCTCCTGGTTCCCAGGGTCCTGGAGGCCTGGCGGGCAGTGAAGGGAGGAGGGGGGTGGGGGTTCTTCCAGCCTCTGCTGGTGGAGGGGAGCCCAGGGGTGTCCCCCAGGGTGTGCCAGCTGTCGGGGGCAGGCGAGTCACCCCCCCGCCTGCCCTCCAGGGCGCTACCTGCCTGAGGAGCCTGAACCCTACCTGGCCGCCTACCTGCATTCAGCACCCTGGCCCGACGAACACAACTGCTCGGCCAGCAGGAGGATAGGCCTGGAGGCTCTGGAGGGAGGCGACCACAGGCCCTACACGTTCTTCATGGCCCCAGGGTGAGTGCGTGCCCGCCCCGGAGGGCAGAGCAGGCGCCCGAGGGCCTGGGAGCTGGCAGAGTGCTGGGCTGGACAGCAGGCTGCACTCGGTGGCTTGGGTGGGGCTGGTGTCACCTCTGTGTGTGCCAAGGTCATGGGGGCTCCTGTGGGGGGCAGGCTGGGCCTGGCCAAGCTTGGCAAGCGTGGCTGCAGCTGAGAGGTCTTTGGGCCAGAACACTGCCCTGCCTGGGAACCCAGGGTAGCAGGGTCACAACACCCCCCTTCTCCCAGGACCAGAGAGCCAGGGGGGATGTACTACCTGAACCTGACCAGCCACTTCCACTGGTCGGCGCTTGAAGTGTCCGTGGGCCTGTACGCGTCCCTGTGCCAGTACTTCAGCGAGGCAGAGATGACATGGCGGACAGAGGGGCTCCTGCCCCTGGAGGAGACCTCGCCCCGCCAAGCTGTCTGCCTCACCCGCCACCTCACCGCCTTCGGTGCCAGCCTCTTTGTGCCCCCAAGCCGTGTCCACTTCATCTTCCCAGTGAGTGGCCCTATGCGTCTGGGTGTCCTGAGAAGGGGAGGCATGGGCCACAGCCCCTGGGGCTGATGGTGCCACGTCCCCAGGAGCCGGCCTCAGGCCTGAACTACACCGTCCTGCTGACGTGTGCCGTGTGCCTGGTGACCTATGCAGTCATGGTAGTGATCCTGCGTAAGCTGGACCGGCTGGATGTCAGTCGGGTCCAGGTCATCCCTTTCTGTGGGAAGGGAGGTCGCTTCAAGTACGAGATTCTGGTGAAGACCGGCTGGGGCCGAGGCTCAGGTGAGGGGAGGGCCCCCATCCCAGCCGAGACTGCTCGCGTGTGGAGGCCAGCTTCCCTGAGGGCGACCACCATGATGGGGGACCTGGGACCGGGCTCGGCTCCCTGGGGGCTGTGTGGGGCACTCGCTCGAGAGCTCTCACAGCTGCCTGTGACCGCTGTTCCCAAGAACGAAGACAGCCTGCACGAGGCCGGTGTGCTGCTGATGCGGGAGGCCTCCAGGGGGGCCGCCGCCCGTGTGTTCACGCTGTGCCTTGCTAGGGGGTCCTTACTGAAGATAAGTCGTCGTCGCAATCATCGCAAAAACGTTGTGCTTTTCACGACTCAGGAGCTCTGGGCCACACGCGTGCGGAGAGGCGCGCTGGCACTGAGCGCGGCAGGACGGGGACTGTCAGACCCAGGGGCCGAGGGCTTTGCTGCTCTGAGTCTTACTGAGGGTCATCTCAGCTCGCAGGTGACCGGCACTGTGACGAGCCTCTCCTTGTTGCCACATACCTGCCGGCCTTTTAGTGTCCACACTGTCCACACTGTGAAGAACCCCTGAGCCCTCTTAATGTGAGGCTTTCCTGCGGCACCGCATCCTTTTTGTCCTTAGGCTGCAGGTGTGTCCCTGGGCCTTGGGGCAGTGCCCTCACTGCTGGAGGCCAGTCTCACCTCTGGCATCACCAGGTGCTTCCTTTGTTGACAGGGCCCCCTGTTGGCGACCCATTTCTGTAAGACATCATGTGGGTTTGTCACGGGGAGACAGGAGGCACTACGTGTTTGGCGATCTGTGGGGACTGGGGGTGCCCAGTGGTTAGTGCCTGTGGATTTTGGAGAAAGTGTGACAGTCGCCGGCCAGTGGACCTCGCAGCCGACTGTACACTGCACACAGCTGCTCAGCCCACCGCGATGACTGGCCCTTGGGTCCTATGGTCGGCGGCTGCGTTTCTTTAACAGAGTGACATCTGAGGTTTGCGTCTGTTGGCTGTGGAGGGAGGACTACCTGGGTCGGACAGTGAAGGCCAACAGAGGGACAAGCTTGCCTGGGCAGCCAGAGTCCTGCCACCTCCCCTTCCATCCGCCAGGTACCACGGCGCACGTGGGTATCATGCTTTATGGGGTGGAGAGCCGGAGCGGCCACCGGCACCTAGATGGGGACAGGGCCTTCCACCGCAACAGCCTGGACATCTTCCAGATCGCCACTCCGCACAGCTTGGGCAGCGTGTGGAAGATCCGCGTGTGGCATGACAACAAAGGTCCGGGTGGTGCCTCCTGCCCCTTCCTCCCTGCCCTGCGCCCCGCAGCCCTGACCCTGGCCCTGCCCCTGCCTCGTCTGCAGGGCTCAGCCCCGCCTGGTTCCTGCAGCATGTCATCGTCAGGGACCTGCAGACTGCCCGCAGCACCTTCTTCCTGGTCAACGACTGGCTGTCGGTGGAGACTGAGGCCAATGGGGGTCTGGTGGAGAAGGAGGTGCTGGCAGCAAGTAAGGCCCGTCCCGCCCGCTGACCGGGGGTGCGACCTGAGCCTCGGGCCTCCTACAGCTGCCCTGTGCCCGCCCACAGGTGACGTGGCCCTGCGGCAGTGCCGGCGCCGTCTGGTGGCTGAGCTGCAGCGCGGCTTCTTTGACAAGCACATCTGGCTCTCCATATGGGACCGGCCTCCTCGAAGCCGCTTCACTCGTGTCCAGCGGGCCACCTGCTGTGTCCTCCTCATCTGCCTCTTCCTGGGCGCCAATGCTGTGTGGTACGGGGTCCTGGGAGACGCTGCCTACAGGTGGGTGCCTAGGGGGTCGGATTGACCCACCTCTGCCCGACCCTTCCTGTCCCTTCCCAGCCTGACCCTGCCTGTGTCTCTTCTCTCCTGCCACATAGCGTGAGGCCCGTGTCCAGTCTGATCCCGCTGAGTGCCGATACGGTTGCTGTTGGCCTGGTGTCCAGCGTGGTTGTCTACCCCATGTACCTAGTCATCCTGTTCCTCTTCCGGATGTCCCGTAGCAGGGTGGGCTGGGGGCGGGGGTTCCCGGGGGCGGGGGGATGGGTGGGGGCACGGGCCTCGCTGCCTCTGCCCAGGGCTGTGGTCAGTGTGGCAGCCAGAGGGCAGGCAGCCCTGACGCGTGCTTGACTGGGCTGTCAGAGGAGAAAGAGATTGCAGAAATTGTGAATGACCTGAGGGGCTCACTGCTGGGGTCCCACGGACTCCATACATCAGCATGTCACACACCTTAGGGAAACTGGACAAGTTCCTAGGAAGACAAGCTACCAAGCTTGAGAAGGCACAGAAAGTCTGAGCAGCCCGATAGCAAGTGAAGAGGTGGAATTCCTGGTTTAAAATCTCCTACAGAGAGCAGCCTGGCTGGCCTTCCTGGTGGTTTGGCCAGGCAGTTTCAGAGGACCCAACCCTATTTCTCAGACCCACAAAAGAACTCCCATGAGGCCAACACTACCCTGACCCCAAAGCCAGTCGGGGGCAGCACAGGTAGAGGGAACGCAGAGCGCCAGCCCACCGCCCTCAGGAGTGTGCAGGCAGACCCGCCAGTGCTGCGGCAAGTCCAGCCCAGCGTCTCGTGAAACAGGGTTTTGTGCTGTGACCAGGGGTCCAGCTCTGTGTCACCAGCCGCCTGCGGCTGTTTATGATCGTTTGTCGGTCACATCGGCCTTCACAAGTACCCACAGCAGCATGCAGCCAGTGTGCCATAGCGGACAGCACGGGTGTGGACTGCGTACAATGTGGGATGTTCTCAGAACAGCCCAAGTCTAGACTGCTCAGGGGGCACACCTCCCCAGCCCTGGGGCCAGAGCCACCTCCCACTGACCCCCAGCCTGTCCCTGCAGGTGGCCGGGGGCCCGAGTCCCACCCCCTCCGGCCAGCAGGTTCTGGATGTGGACAGCTACCTGGACTCATGTGTGCTGGACAGCCCCTTCCTCACCTTCCCAGGGCTGCGTGCTGAGGTGGGGGCTCCCTGGGGCCCTGGCTGGGCTGGGGGGGGTCCTGCTGCCTCTGGGCAGCCCAGAGTCTGAAGCTTTCTGCACTTCTCAGCAGGCTTTTGCTGGACAAATGAAAAGTGACTTCTTTCTGGATGATTCTAAAAGGTAGGGGTCCCTGGAGAAAATGGGAGCCGTGGCCTGGGTCGGCCATGCCTCACATCGCCCCAGTGTGGGTGTCTGTTGTCCTTGTCCAGTGTTTGTGGCCCTGAGTGTCTTCACACACTGTCCCTGGGCGTTTGCTTAGAAGTCCCACATCTCCTGTCTCTGGACTTGCATTCGGTATGGGCAGCCGCATCCCCCAGACTCCCCTTGCTGACCTGTGTCTCCTACAGTCTGGTGTGCTGGCCATCCAGCGAAGGGACGCTCAACTGGCCAGACTTACTGAGTGACCCATCCATCGTGGGGAGCACCCTGCAGCATCTGGCACGGGGCCGGATGGGCCGCGTGCTGGGCCCAGAAGAGGACAGTCTCTCCCTGGTCAGCCCCTCCTTGCCTCCCAAATACTTCTCAGCTTCTGGTGAGCAGGGCTGGGGAGGGTGGTCTCTCAGCTCTCCCCAGGAGGGTCCCAAGTCCAAGGTTTGGGGTGGGAGGAGCCCATGTAGCCCTGACGTGTCCTGCTCTCCAGATGAAGACCTGATCCGGCAGATCCTTACAGAAGGGGCCAGCAGCCTGGGGCCCACCCGGAACGCTCAGGCTGAAACGGACCTGCTCCCTGGCCTGTGAGTGCCTGGTTCCAGAGTGCAGGGCAGGGGTTGGGGACCTGGGCCGAGAAACCCCGTTCGCCTCTGGGGTTGGCCTCATGCCCCCCAGTGGGTTCCCCCAGCACAGGCTGGGGTGCGGTTTGGCCTCTGAGCTCCCTGTCTGTTGGGTGAACCTCACGGGGTCGCCTGGAGTCCAGCGAACATCCCCTTGAGGGCAGCGGCAGTCGGGGGTGTGTGGGGGATGGAAAGGCAGCCAGTGAGGGAGGCTGCAGGGCCTGGCTGTGATGAGGAACCACTGGTGGGTTTTTTAATATCCCATCTTTTCTTTTTAGACTATTTTGATTTTACATTTTTAGGAACATCTCAATTTTTTGGCTGGTTTTCAGTTTAGTAACAAAGATTCACATTGATATATCTTATGCTGCTTTTTTGTCTATAATCTGTTTTAATATCTGTATTTCCATTCCTTTTAATTCTCATTGTCAAGCAACCAAAAATTACTAAGATACATGAGTTGTCACGGAACACAAAGAAAAAGGGACAGCTTCTTGAATCATTTTACGAATACTGATAATCATGATGTGATGCAGTCTTTATGAAGAAACTGTCCACCGATTAAACAAATCTGTAATATGGGGAAATCCTAGGGCAGTAATTCTAAGTGGACCGCTCCCAGTACCTCCAGCTGGAAGCCTTTCCTGAGATCCGGTTCCGGCAGCTCTCCGGAAGCTGCTGCCCCCTGGGGGTCCGTAGAGCCCAGGGCAGGTCTGACTCGGTGCCACACAGCATTGAGGGCCTGCAGGCTGCTTGTAGGCAGGTTTCACACCAAGCTGCAGTTTGTTTGCTGGGAGCAGCAGGGATGTGGGGTGAGGACTTCCCGAATGGTGGACAGGGAAGTTGGGGGGCGTGCCAAGGACTTTGCAGCCTGAGGAGCAGGCTGAGTGGGCGCCCCCCCTGCCCCCCACATGAACCCCAGCAGCACGTCCACCCTGACTGGGGGCCATGTCCCCTCCACGGGCGGAGCAGGTGCACAGGCCCAGAGAGGCCGCACAGGTGCGCAGGGGCAGCGGCTGATGCGTGCGTGCTGGTCGCCCCTCCTGCACCTCAGGCCCAGTGCCCCCGGGGACGGGGAGAGGACTGAGACACTGATGCTGCAGGGGGACGGGGAGACGAGGCTGCCCGGCCCCGGCCTGACCTGGGAGCCGCCCCTGTCAGCACCGTTCTGTGGGCCAGGTGCGTTCATGGGTCCCCGGGTGCCCCTCCTTGCCTCTGCCTCTGGGCTGCCTGTCATCTCCCTGTCTCTGCCTTCCCAGGGCTGGTGGAGGGTCTGCGGAAGCGACTGCTGCCAGCCTGGTGTGCGCCCCTGGCCCATGGGCTCAGCCTGTTCCTGGTGGCTGTGGCCGTGGGGCTCTCAGGGTGGGTCGGCGCCAGCTTCCCCCCTGGCGTGAGTGTCCTGTGGCTTCTCTCAAGCAGCTCCAGCTTTCTGGCCTCGTTCCTCGGCTGGGAGCCGCTCAAGGTAAGTGGTGTTCAGGTGGGCCAGGCTGCCAGGTGCTGGCACTGTCGGGCCCCTCTGACGCCACCCCGCCCAGGTCCTGCTGGAAGCCCTGTACTTCTCACTGGTGACCAAACGGCTGCACCCCGATGAGGATGACACCCTGGTGGAGAGTCCGGCCGTGACTCCCGTGAGCGAACGCGTACCCCGTGTGCGGCCCCCCCATGGCTTTGCACTCTTCCTGGCAAAGGAGGAAGCCCGGAAAGTTAAGAGGCTGCACAGGATGCTGAGGGTGAGCCCAGGCCGTGGTGCCAGTGCCATATGTTCCTAGAGGTCCTTCCTGCCTTTTTCAGATGCCTCACAGGCATTCCTTCCTGACCCTGGAAGGCCCTCTGGCAGGGGGTCCAGGGCTGTGCAGCTCCTTCCCTGACTCCATCTCCCTGGGCTCTGGCTGCTCCCGACCCCTGTGGTGCCCTTTCTCGGGCCCAGCTCAAATGCCCGCTCCCGCCTGACCTCGTAGGGCCCTGGCCATGGCTTCTTGGTCCTCAGTGGACCACATGTCTGCCCCAGACGGGGTGCAGTCAGGGTGTCTGTGCTGCCCTCTCCCAGCACTAAGCCCCCTTGCTGGCAGTTTGCTGCCCAGCATTCTAGAAGCTCTGCTCTTCCACGGTGGGCCAGGCCAAGATTGGCTGACCCCAGGGCTGTCCCTGCACCCCAGAGCCTCCTGGTATACATGGCTTTCCTGCTGGTGACACTGCTGGCCAACTATGGTGATGCCTCATGCCACAGCCATGCCTACCGTCTGCAGAATGCCATCAAACAGGAGCTGGATAGCCAGGCCTTCCTGGCCATCACCCGGTACTAACCCCACACCCACCACCCCGACACATGCACATGTCTGTCTGCTGGGCCTGGGTGGTGCTGAGGCCCACTGGGGCCCACCTTGATCCTGGTCCTGGTCCAGCCCAGCTCCCAGGGGACATTGGGAAGTGCTTTGATACAGTTTTGGTTGTTAGGACTGGAGTGGGTACTGCTGGCGATGGGCAGTGACCAGAATACTTACTGCCAAACACCCTGTAGTGTGTAGGGCGGCTCTGTATTACTCTTACCTGTCCCCAGCTGTCAGCAGGCCAAGGCTGAGGGCCCTGGGTCTTACCTCATCCTCTTGGGCAGCAGCAGGCCAGGCCAGGCTGCAGGAGCGATGTTCTCGGGCCTCTGGCCCTGTGTGGGTGTGGGAGCTAAAGGATGGAGCGTGTGACTGTGTCTGGCATGGGCAGGTCTGATGAGTTCTGGCCCTGGATGTCCCGTGTGCTGCTCCCCTACGTCCATGGGAACCAGTCCAGCCCGGAGCTGGGTCCCCCACGCCTACGGCAGGTGCGGCTGCAGGAAGGTGAGCTGGGCAGGCGCCACTCCTACTCTGGCCCTTTTCTAGAGAAAAGCCTCTGTCTGGGTTCTGGTCTCAGCTTCCTAGCTGTGTGACCTTTATCTCTCCTTCCTCAGTGTCCTTGCCTGTAAGTGACACAGTGACATCTACTTTCTGGGCTGCTGGGAGGGATGGTTGAGATCACGTGGCACTCAGCCCAGGGGGCTAAGCCATGAGGGCTCCTGGCTTGGCCATGTGCGCTCTGACCCCTCTGCTTCCAGCACTGTGCCCAGATGTGGCCAGCTCAGGGGCCAGCCCATGCTCAGCAGCCTCAAGCAGCTTCAGCACCGGCAATTTCGGCACTGGCTGGGGGAGCACTGCCCACAATGGCTCTGAGGCCTGGGCCTACTCAGAGCCTGACTTGCTGGGGTGAGCAGAGGGCTGCCTGAGTCCCCAAGGTGGGGAGAGGGCACGTCTCCTGGGGAGACCCCACCCCAGCGGGCTATGCCTCTCAGGGCACTGCAAGTCTCTGCGGGGCTGAGGCTGGTCCTGACACTGCCCCCTCTGCAGCGTCTGGTCTTGGGGCTATTGTGCCGTGTACGACAGTGGGGGCTACGTGCAGGAGCTGGGGCTGAGCCTGGAGGAGAGCCGCGCGCATCTGGGCTTCCTGCAGCTGCACAACTGGATTGATAACAGGTGGGCGCTGTGCCCGCCCCTGCCACCTTCCCTGCACCCGGAAGGCCAAACAACCTGCCTTTATCAGCGGCCCAGCTGCACCTCCGGGCTGCCCCCTCACACTGCCCTCCGCGCAGGAGCCGCGCCGTATTCGTGGAGCTCACACGCTACAGCCCGGCAGTGGGGCTGCACGCCGCCGTCACACTGCGCCTCGAGTTCCCCACGGCCGGACACGTGGTGGCCGCCCTCAGCGTGCGCCCGTTCACCCTGCAGCGCCTCAGCGAAGGCCTGTCGTTGCCACTGCTCACCTCGGTCTGCCCGCCCGCCTCCGCGCCCCATTACCCGCCTGTCCTCGCCCAAGAGCCCGGCCCCGCCCACGAGCCCGCCCTCACCCGCCTGCCCCTCCTACGAGCCCGCCCCCTCACCCGCCTGTCCCGCCCATGTGCCCGCCCCTCACCCGCCTGCCCCGCCCCGCCCGCAGGTGGGCCTGTTGCTCTTCGCGCTCTACTTCGCTATGGCCGAGGCGCGCGTCTGGCGCAGGGAGGGGTGGTCACGCGCAGCGCGGCCTGGGACCTGGGCACGGTGGCTACTGGTGGCGCTGTCCGCGGCCGCGGCGCTTGTACGCCTGGCCCAGCTGGGTGCTGCCGACCGCCAGTGGACCCGCTTCGTGCGCCGCCGACCGCGCCGTTTCACCAGTTTCGAGCAGGTGGCGCACCTGAGCGCCGCTGCCCGCGGCCTGGCCGCCTCGCTGCTCTTCCTGCTCTTGGTTAAGGTGAGAACTGGGCGGGGCCGGGCCGGGCCGGGCGGGGCGGGTTCAGAGGCTGACGTCCCTTCTCCACAGGCCGCCCAGCAGCTGCGCTTCGTGCGCCAGTGGTCGGTCTTGGGCAAGACCCTGTGCAGGGCCCTACCTGAGCTCGTGGGGGCAGCCCTGGGCCTGGTGGTGCTCGCCGTGGCCTACACCCAACTGGCTGTTCTGGTAGGTGATGGAGGGGCCATGGGGAAGGGTAGCCAGCCGGGGGTGCCCCTCATTCGTGCCACTTACCCTGCAGCTGGTCTCCTCCTGCATGGACTCCATTCAAAATGCGGCCCGTGCGCTCCTGGCTCTCTGCCCAGGGTCCGGGGGCCCTCCCCTGTGTCCTGCCGAGTCCTGGCGCCTGGCCCCTCTGCTGTGCACCGGGCTCTGGGCCCTGCGGCTATGGGGCGCCCTGAGGCTGGGGGCCATCCTTCTGCGATGGCGGTACCACACCCTACGTGGCGAGCTTTACCGTCCGGCCTGGGAGCCGCAGGACTACGAGATGGTAGAGCTGCTTTTGCGCAGGCTACGCCTCTGGATGGGCTTCAGCAAAGTCAAGGAGGTGGGTACGGCCCAGTGGGGGGGAGAGGGACGCGCCCTGGGCCCAGGTGAGCCCAGGGCGCAGCCGGACTGACCGAGCCCCTGTGCCGCCCCCAGTTCCGACACAAAGTACGCTTTGAAGGGATGGAGCCACTGCCCTCCCGCTCGTCCAGGGGCTCCAAGTCTTCCCCTGACGGGCCCCCACCGAGCGGGGGCTCCGACGCCTCGCGACCCTCGACCTCTTCCAGCCAGCTGGAAGGGCTGACCGTGGGTCTGGGCCGGCTGGGGCCAAGGGGCGAGCCTGAGCCCTCCCGCCTCCAAGCTGTATTTGAGGCCCTACTTGCCCAGTTTGACCGACTCAACCAAGCTACAGAGGACGTCTACCAGCTGGAGCAGCAGCTGCAGAACCTGCAGGGCCACCATACTGACCCCTCCCCAGGCCTACGGCCAGCCTTGCCCAGCCGTCTTGCCCGGGCCAGTCGAGGCATCGGCCTGTCAGCAGGCCCCTGCCGCGTATCCCTGCGGGCCAAGAACAAGGTCCACCCTTGCAGCACGTAGTCCCTGGAGACCTGGGCTCAGGCCTAGACCCTGGGGTGGGCCCATGGTTTCATTCCGGCCCCTCAGAACCAGAGCAGACACCGCTCGGTATCCCCTCCCGCCACTCTCAAGGCTCAGGCCAGGCTCAGCTACATGCGGGTCCCCCAGGGGGTGGGCAGCACGCATCTGCCTCTCTGCGGGCTTCAGCACTTTAAAGAGGCCGCATGGCCAGGCAGGACCCAGGGTCCTCTCCCCAGCTCCCCGAGGGAGGGTGCAGCAGTATCAGACAGAGTGCCCAGCCTCCAAGACGCTAATTTATTTCCCAGTCCTCAGGTACAGCCGGCTGTGCCCAGCCCACCCCCTGGGCAGGCAGACACCTCCCCATTGCTAAGGATCCAGGCTGCAGGGAGGGACCCTGCACCCTCCTCCCTGTTAACTTTCCCCCTAAATTATTACCTTTCCTGCTCCCTTGCTGAGCACACGTATCTCCAGCTGCTGTCTGTGTGTCTATCGTCAATAATTTATACGGGGTTAAAATGTATATATTTTTGTACATCGCCCTTCACAAAGGCTGAAAAGCCTAGTGGCTGAAATGGCCCTGTGCCCGCTGTCATCCAGTGCAGAGCTGGCATGCCTCCCCAGATAACCTGCCCACCTGGCTGGGGCCAGTGAAGTGCCATCTGCTTCCTGGCCCCAGGTCTGGCCTTGGGCAGGTGCTAGGATGGGACAGTTGGAAGAGCACAGCCACCCCACAGAAGCTTGTTACCCAAGTAGCCTGTCCTGCCCAGGGTGGGGTTGGGCCTGCTGGTCAGGTCTGGGTGGGGATAGGACTAAGTGCATGGCAGAGGCCCCGGGTCAGGGGCTGGCTCCCAGGGCTGGGGCAGGCGAATGTGTGCCAGTGAACGAGAAGTGCACGTGACATCTCCTGCAGGGGCAAGGCCCTGACAGTACACTGTGGGGCCGCACCATGGCTACAGGCATGGCCACAGCTGTAGCCCTGATCCCTCCCTAGCAGACAAAGTCAAATAAAAGTTGGCTGACTGAGACCTGTGTCTGTGTCAGGGTGCCAGCCACACCACTTTATTTCTGCACAAATACCGCCCAGTGCCTGTGCCACGCGCTGGCTCAGGCAGCCGCCCCTGGAGCCCCGGGCATGTGCTCAGCATCCGGGAGCCCCAGGGGTCCAGGCACGACCGCCCTCAGCCTCACACAAACTCAGTGAAGTCATCCACAGAGGAGATGAGGCGCTTCCGCTGGCCTGTCTCATAGGTGGGCACGGGCTCTGCTGTGGCCTGCACAGGGGCTTTGGCATGGCCCAGGGGGTGCATCTGTGTCAGAGGCAGGCTGGGGTTCGAGTAGTGGGCCTCCTCCCGGATCTGCAAGGGAGGGACAGGACTTGAGCAAGCTGGACTCTGGCCTCATGGGGCATGCCCACGGCCTGCCCACCTACCCGGTGACGGAGCCGCTTGATATGGCGCAGCCTAGCGATCCACTTGGAGGGGTAGATGTCAGTGGGGTTGGAGCGGCTGTGGTGTACTTGCGAGGCCATCTGGCACGGGGCAGCAAGTGGTGAGCCTCCACCAGGAGCACTGTGGCCACCTCACCTGCCACCCCCAGCTGCCCCTCCACTCACATTCGCATGCAGGGCCATCTGACGGGCCACAAAGGGCAGGTTGTGGTCAGACACGATCTTGGCCACACTGGTGTCCACGAGGCCCTCCATGTCTGGGGAGACAGGGCGTTCACACAGGGCCTGGGGCCGAGGCCACGGCCACCCTGCCTGGCCCAGGCCTCACCTTTCCTGCACTGCAGCGACACCAGGTTGCACTCGTAGTCCAGGGGGGTGATGATCACATGGACAAAGTTGAACTGGCCCTGCCCAGACAGCAGCAGGGGTCACCTCTGCACCTCACTGAGCTCAGGAGGGCAGCAGTCTCACTGGCATCAGATGCTAATCACCAGCGGCTGCAGAGCCACGCTTCCTGCTTCCCCTTCACCTCTCCCCTCAATGGCCTTGCCTCCCGAAACCCAACCAACCCCACACCTGAACTGGACAAAGTTTTAAGGTCAGGGTCACAACCCCAAACAGACGCCCAGCCACCCACCACATGCCGCTACCCAGCAGACACCTGCCCCCTGCCAACCAAGGGCAGCCGGTGGAGGTGTGTCCAGGCCCCTATTCACTGGGTGGACTGCCTGAGCACCACGCCGCATGGAGGGGCGGCACTGCGGAGCCCCAGGCCCCTCCCTGGTTTCCTCGCAGGGCGCTGTCCCTGCACATGGCCCCAGCTCCACAGCCCAGGAGGGCCACACTTGCACTCCACAGGCACCCCAGCCTCCGCTGGGCTCTCTGCCCACAGCCTGGGGTCTGTTCCATGACCTCTGAGGCTTCCCCTTGCCACTGAGTTTACAATAAATCCAGATGCTTCTGATCCCCAGCCCCTTGGCCACCCGGGCTCTGCTG
This sequence comes from Smutsia gigantea, assembly GCA_032199065.1. Classification (NCBI taxonomy): domain Eukaryota; kingdom Metazoa; phylum Chordata; class Mammalia; order Pholidota; family Manidae; genus Smutsia; species Smutsia gigantea. The sequence goes on along the minus strand of JAVSCE010010561.1, from coordinate 3,948 downwards.
GCCTTACAGCCTTCTTCCACATTCCTCCCTGTTAGCAAGTCTCCCAGCTGAGCCCACCTCCTCCCTGAGGGACCCCAAACCACAACATCCTCTCCAGGGAGGGGATGACAGCACGTCCCCCACAGCTGCTGTGCACAGATATGAGGGGCCCAGGGAAGAAGGCTCCATCATCACGGGCAGACAGCACCGGCTGGGCCTGAGTGCACACCACCGCTCCCCTCACACCGCAGCACAGCCGTGCTCCTGGGCGTGGTGGGGCTACCGCACCGTCCTTGTTACAGGAAAGGCCCGGGCTTGGTGCCGCCTGTCCCTGCTGGCGGCAGGCCACAGCCCCTGCCTGCACTCAGCACGCACCAGAGGACACTTCCCCGGACACACGGCTCCAGCCAGGGGACCCCGGGTCCTCACCCTGATGGTGCCCAGCTTGAAGTCCTCGCCGGAGTCGTTGTAGACGATGGACACAAAGTCATTGCCCAGGTGGCGCTTCTTGTCACAGCACTGCTTGTCCACGTCCTTGGTGGGCATGAGGGTGGCAATGTGGAAGACCGCTGCAAGGCAGAGTGGCCAGCTGAGCCCCTAAGGCTGGGCTGGGGGCCAAGGCCAGGTGGCTGGGGCAAAGCCCTCTGTGCCTCAGCCACAGCGCCTCTGGGTCTCCAGGAGCCCCAGACTGATGCCTGGCCCACAGCACTGGTTCCTCCTCCCGAAGGCAGAGCTTCTGGAAGCAGAGTTGCCAGCCCCATCGCTGCCTCAGTGCCCAGGCTGGTCAACTCCGGCCTTTGGACACTCCCGTGCCCCCCGAAGCTGGGCCCACAGGAGCAGGGAAGGTGCGCACCCTGCATGATGTCATCGTGCCAGCAGTAGGTGAACTGGCCATCCTCGCCACACACGTCCAGGCCCCCCAGGTACACCTTGTCCGGCTGGCAGTCCTTGAGCTCGATGAGCTTGCCCAGGCCGGTCAGGAAGTCCGTGTATCTGTACGAGCCGTGTTCGTTGGACAGGATGGCCAGCTCACTGTTGCTCTGCGGGAGGGGAACGTTGAAGCACCTGCCCCCAGGCCGCGCCCCCCCCCCCCAAGCAGTGGACTGGTGCGGTCTGGGGACGCCAGCCGGGTGCTGGGCCGCCTCAAGCCAGAGCGGCTCAGCTGGGCCATCCTTCTCCCTCCTCTCACACTGAGCCACCACCTGGCTAGCGCCACCTTCCAAACGCTCCTCAGCCCCCACAGCCTGCTCCTCCCTCACTAGGACCGTCCCCACGATGGCCAGAGGGATGCCTCGGAGCCTGAGGCTGAGTCATGGAGGCCTTTGTGGAGGGCCATCCACCATCCAAGGGAACAGAAGTGCAGCGCACAGCGGCCTACAAGGCTCTCCCCGTCCCACCCGACCCCTGCCCAATGTTCTCCCTGCACCAGTCCTCAAGCACAGGAGGTGCATCCCACCCAGTGGCCTTGCTGCCTGCCAGGCCTGCACCACACTCACCTCCCTCACTTCCTTTGTGCCTCTGCCCAGTGCCACCTCCCTGGGCTCACTGATGGAGCAGCCAGCTGACACCTGCCACCTCCCCCTCCGCAGTCCAACACTCTGGCCCACCTGTGTTTACATGTTGGCCCACCCCTTTCCCCTGACCCCAGCCCCAGGGCACTGCCTCGGAGCTCCACAAGCCCGACATCCTCACAGCTGTGTAGTAACTGGGCTCTGTGGACGGCTCAAAACCCCCCACCCCATCCCTGCACACAGGTCAACTCCTGCCAGCCCAGCAGCCTCACCTGGCCTTCTCCCACGTACAGGACGGCGATCTTGTGCGTGTCGTAGGATGGGATCTGGTCGAGGAGCTGCACAGACCGCTCAAAGGACTGCAGCCACAGAGCCCCGCCTGAGCCCAGGGCGGAGCCACCCGTGCCACCCCACCCTGCCCACTGTCCTAGGGCATCCCACTGTCTCCGCCCAGGCTCCAGGGGGACCCGGGAAGGAACAGAAGGCAAACCCACCTCATTGGGCAAAAGGATAGGCTTGTTGGACTCATCGCCAAAGAAAGGTGAGTGGTAGAGCTGCAGGAACACAAAGCTGCAGAGGGAGACGGGGAGGGGCTGGGACCGTGCTGGCCGGGACCCTGACAGACAAATGGAACCCGAGCCCCAGAGCTGAAGGACGACCTCTGACCAGCCACAGAGCGAGGCCACGTGGGTCAGCACCCCAGTCTGCTCTGTCCAGGGCCACTCAGGCACCAGGTCCCCGTGGGGCATGTCTGGGAGTGCCCGCCGGGAGGGGAGGCTCACCTGGGGTTGATGCCTGGCACCTTCTCAGTATTAGAGGTCCCAGCTCTACTCTTGAAGGTGTCCCTCTCCACCCTCTTGCCCCTGCGTGATGGGGCTGAATCAGAGATGGTGTAGCCACGGGGCCGCAGGCCACTGGGGGAGCGGGGACAGCTGGAAGGCAAGGGACCCTCAGGCTGGGCAGGACCCCGGCCCCGGATCTCTTCGCCTGGGGCTGACCAGGCAGAGCCTTCCCCGTCCAGGATCCCTGACTGGGACCGGGCCTTGGCTTCGGGGCTCAGCCGGCCAACATCAACCTTGTTCCCAGGATCCCCAAGGATGTCCTGCAGGGTCTGCAGTTCAGGGGAGGAGCTAGACTTGCTCAGGGGCTGTGAGGGCTGGAAGGAGAGGCCCACGCAGGCCCGGGCTCCCTCCAAGGGGGCAGCCCGCTCCATGGGGATGCCCCTAGCAGCCAGTTCCTCCGTGTGGAACGACTTCTCTTCTTGGCTGGAGGTTGAAGATGACTAGGAAAAATCAGGCCGAAAGAGAACCTGAGTCAGGAAGGGCCCTTGGGCCCAAGTGCAGTTTACCTGGAGGCAGGAAGGGAAGACCCCCTGTCCTCTAGCTCGGGGCTACAGTCCCAGATCAGGCTGATGGTCCCACCCCCCAGGATGGCACCTGCCTGTGCCCCATGCAGAGCAGGGAAGCCAAGTGCCCCACACACCAAAGGATGCCAGTACCTGCTCCCGCCTAGATGGGCCACTGGGAAATCCCAGACTGCCCGTGCAGAAGGGGCTTGGAAGAACATCCACTTTTTAGATGAAAAAGGGGGACAAAAGACTTGCCAGAGTTGAGAGCCTATCAATGCTGGGTCGCTGGGCCGCAAACCCTGAGGCAGGGCCACCCAGGCTGTCCCTCCTCCCCCGCCCCGTGGGTAATGCTGAGGTGCCGTGCCCCGGAGGCCCCTGCTCTCACCCTGCTGTAAGCCTCGGGGCACTGACAGCGCCTGTCTGCACCTAGTGTTGCCTCGAAGTCCTCCAACTCAGGGGGCTCCACTGACAAGTCCGCCTCTCCCAGGCTTCCCTCCTCCAGGACTACCGCAGAGTCTGCGGGGACACAGCCGGGGCTGCTGGGTGCTGGCCCGGCCCCCAGGAGCGCACACGGCCTCAGAGGTTCCAGCCTTTCCCCGTGAGAGGGTCCAGGGACCCCCAGCAGAGCCTGGCCTCAGGCTTTCCTTCATGGGAGCTCTAAGCCACCCACCCATCGAGCCAGCTGGAGGGCACTCTGGGGGGCCGAGGGGAGTGCGGGCACAGAGTGGCTCCCACGTCGCCCAGGAGCCAGGATGAGGTGTCTGGCTCCTCTAAGCCCCGCCCCCCATCCCAGTGTGCACAGAAACCGCTTCTGCTCCTCCAGCAAGGCCGGTAGGTGCCGGCAGGACTGTCTGCAGAGGGTGGAGCCACCGAGCTGGAACAGGGCTTCAGCTCAGGAGCGGCGCGCCAAGACCCGCCTCCAGGGGAAGAGCCGGGAGTCCCTCCCTGACAACCGAGGGAAAGTTGGGTGCGGGGAAGTCCCCGTGTGCAAACTCGACTGGACATCCGCTCTGGAGACTGGAGGCTCACGCTCCCAGTCCAAGCCAGACCCAGAGCCGCGTGTGCTAGAGAGGGCGCCACGCTCCAAAGCAGCATTCCCGAGACAGCGTC